>JAHLJT010009436.1:233812187-233999605 GCA_031308135.1 Acheta domesticus
ACCAAAGGATCATTACAGACTTTGTCAGAATGTCAATTGTTTACATTTTGGAATTAAACTTGGTGATCAGAACACGTCTTGGGCGCCACATAGAGTATATTACATTTGTGTAGAGGACCTTAGAAAATAATAAAAAAAGAAGAAAGAATCCTTTAGATTTTCCATTCCAATGGTATGGAGGGAGCTGAATAATTGCTACTTTTGTTGCATTGATTTTACTGGTTATAACTCAAAAAACAAAAAAGGTAATTCAGTAAACCAACCTATCATTTGCAATTCGGCCACTAGGCTATAGTTCGAATCTGCCTGGACCTGAACCACCAGTGGCTATTGCAACTGTTAATCTGGATAATATGTCAAGTGATGAATTTCCCTGTGATCAAGATGAACCAGCTGACAATGAGTTTCACTGTTCCGTAAGCAGTGTTGTACCTCAGTTGTTTACTCAAACTGAGGTAAATGATTTGGTCAGAGAATTGGGCTTAACAAAGGAGAAAGCCTAACTGCTCGTCTCCAAACTCAAGGAAAATAACTTGTTAGCAGCTGGAACTTCATGTGTATAGCAGAAGAGATCAGGAATTTGCTTATTTCTTCAAACAAGAATAGGATGTAGTTAATGAGTTCAGAATTCAACACAAAAAAAAGAATGGAGGCTATTTATCGATTCCTCTAAAACTAGTTTAAAAGCCCACCACGCCAGTAGGCCGCCATTTAATGCGTTTCAACCTCTAAAAAAGCAACAAAACAACCACTTGGCCTGGAAAACTCACATCATTACAAAACGAAAAAAAGCGCAATTAAAATAACGATAATTCTCGTGGCTCCTGAAGAGAAGGTCGCAGTTGTTTCTATTGAACAAAGTGCTGTTAAATAAAGCTGTTATAAAATCCACTTGGACATACGGTATAGAACTATGGGGTTCTGCCAATGAATCGAATATTGAGATTCTTAGAAGATTCGAAACAAAAACATTACGCAAGTTATCCGGAGCACCATGGTTCGTCACTAACAAAACGCTTTATAAAGACCTAAACATCACTACTATTGGGGAATTCATTACAAAAAGAAACCAGGAGTATTTTAAGAAATTAAGTGAACATACAAACCATCTTTCAATTAATCTACAAGACAATAGTGAGCTCGTATATAGATTGAAACGTCAACATATATTAGAACTGCCAGACCACTTCTTTAATCGCTAATTAGACAAAATCACTTTCAATGTAACCAGAAAGTCTATGTAATAATGTTATTTGTGTAAATTCAAACCATAAACTGAATATTCTTTAAGAACAGATTGTAAAATGTGCAGATGGAAAATTAAGAAGAAAGAAAAGAAAAAATTCCAATTTGCGGCTTGCCTCGGCGGTTGCTATGACAATCGTGATGTCACACACTATAACGGCGTGGACTCCTTCTGGTATACAATTCGTACCGGATACTGAATCTTTCTAAATATCTGGTACAAAAGTTAAAAATTCAGGAGCAATACAGATGAAATATTAGATCAAAAGTAAATAGGGTAAATAAAAACGTTGAGTGAGAAACTCCTTTGTCAGAAATATACCCATCAGGTGTCTTACCATGAAGGTAAATAACGACTTTTCAGTCATATTAATTTTTCTGTTTCTTTTTAATATGTATACAACAAATTATGTACTGTTAGAGCTTATTGTAATAGGAAAGTATGTAAGGAGGACTCATAATGAATGCCTTAGTGCAATCATCTTTCCGATGGCAGGTTTGCATCTCCAAGATTATCGCTTTTTTGCCCACATGTTCCTGGATGAATTATTGGTCTGGGAGTAGTTTTAGCATCGTAGGGAAGAAACAGCAGGGTGACAAATTAGACATTCAATTTGACCGTTATATAGCGCGGACTCTTGTTTCTCTACGCATATCCCATCTTGCAGCCAATCATACTCTTCGTTGGTTTTTTGGGCTTGGCATGGGTTTCAGTTGTCTCAAAAATGCCCAAATGACACTCCACGAGTATGCCTTTAGTTTTATTTAATCGACATGCACGATACGTAGTCGATTTTCCGCATCACAAAAATTCATCAACTGTGACTGTATTAAAACGATTTGGGATTAGTAGTCTCTACTCAGCCCCAACTCAAATTAATGAATACATTGCCGCGAAACTGGTTAGCTCATTATGATTAGTAGAGATTTTTCCATTTGGTTGATAATAACCTTGTTGGATAATAATTGTAATAAAAGGTGTTGTCATACCAGTATGCCGTACTGTTGACAATGAAATCAATATAACTAAACATCAGAATCAAAAAATTGAAATGAAATTCAGGCGCTTCAAAGCTCTGGAAGCTCTAAGAGCCCCGTTCCAGCTGCCGTCCTCACCCTCGCATCCACCGGTCCTCCCTTCGACCGCTGCCGCCCCCGCTCCTCCCCCCCAACCTCCTCCCCAGACCCGCCTCCACCCCCAGGCCCACCAACGCCCCCCTCACCCGCAACCAGACGCCGTCCCCGCCACTCGCCACCGCCCCGCCACCGTCACTGCCACCGGAGCACTTCGAGGGCCTTTGTTCTGCCCTAATGGCGTTGAAGGAAAACTTCGCGGGGGGGTTTTGGAACTCCATAGATTGTTGATAGGGCCCACCCGGCCTGGCGACCGTCCAGGAGCGAGAAGGACGACCCTGCCGTCGTCGTAATTGTGGACGCACTTGGGGCCCGTGCGCGCGGGGCCTTTGTGGTATACGTTGCGAATGAATGATGACCCCCGAAGGGAAGCTAGGTGTTAGGTGTTGCCGGGTCGCCTTATAAGACGCGCTCGTAAGATATGAAATTTTCCGCCGCGCAGCGACCCTTCGCGAGCGGGCCCCGTGAAATTGATTGCGGCCGCGTCCCTTGAGAGTGGGTGCGTGAATGGCGCTAGCCTCCTGTGGGTTGATCCTTTCAACGCAGTTGGGCCTCTCTCTCCCTCGTGGGTGTCAGACCTCCCCTTCTGGGAATGTGAAAAACGCTATGTAATTACCCACAAATGTAATGCTTTACTGTGAGAACAATTTAATATTGGTTTAAATACCATTTGGGCCGTATCTATTTGATTAATTGCAACGAAAGTGGCTGACCAAGGTGTGTACGTACCAATTAGGTACCCAGTCCTTCTACTAAGGTACCAAGATGGTCGGTTCGTATCAGGGCCGGATCTAGCCAATCATTTGCGCGGGGGGACATCATAGAGTTTTGTTAAATAATAATGGCCCCCATGCTCTCCTCCTGGATTCGTGACTGGATAACGAATAGTATTAGTCTTACTTCAGAGATACTCCCATCGTCAAAACAACGACGCACCCACAAGGACCGACTGATCCGCTGCAAACTTGTTTGGTTTGTGGCATTTCATCAGCTGTTTTTCATTGCTCAGGGGGCGAATGGCAATTGTACTTTAAAATCGAATCAACCTTCAACTGACACCTAGCAGCAACTCTACAGATCTCGAAACTATTGCAGTTACCGTAACCATGGAAATTAAAGACTACGTAATAATTGCTGCTTATAAACCTCCAAACAAACAATTTCTGCTGAAAGAATGCACGTAAAACCAACAATTTCGATGTTATTCTTCTAGAAGATTTGAATTGAAAACGAACTTGGGGTTGCAACTGCACATCCTAGCAAGACTTTAATTTACAATCCTTTGCAGTTAACAACAGTACTTACTTAGCACCATGGCAACCTACATACTCTCCTTACAATAGAAATACCAACCCTTAGTTCACATATTTGGTATGTCCAGATTTCCTAGTTTCGAGAAAACCTTGAATGTTTGAAAGGGTGTTTTTATTTACGTACCAATAATGTTTTAGATTTGGGGAAAAGCACGATTCATCTTTATATGGACATACAATCTTTGTACACTTGTTAGATATGAACGAGAGGTCCTCAACAATGATATTAACTTAAAAATTACCGTGAGTGGATATGCAATGTTTGTACACTAAACCATGGATATTATCCCTGTAAGTTTAGACCTAAAAGGTGTATAAAACTTCCACTTGCCAATAGCACAAACAGTATTTCCAGAACTCAATTAAAACCATTGCCTTTTATCATCGAATTATAACTCCAAATCCCTTGCACTTTCAATATTTCTTTGCCGCCATAGGCACGAAAAGACACATTGAGAGTATTGAATTTAGAGACCTAGACTGAAATTTTTTTTACCTAACCCATATTCGAATAGGAAGTGAATTAGACAATTAGGTAGCCAATACATAAGAAATCTCCAGTTCATCAGCAACACCTTTCGTCAGACCATTCATTAACATCAGGAATCGATTCCATTTACAACGACTTCGGCAAAAACGTCGTAGACTTCTTCAAAGCACAATCACCAAACTACCCAGACCAATTAAAAACACACTAAACCAACAACGGATCAACGCATTTCAGACCTAAAATCTGAAAAGACTATAAGCTATCTATTAATTCTTTTGTGATAAACAATCGTTCTTATTCCATTATTTGTCCTCCAGAAACAGATTGTAAGAGTCGGTTATTGCAATATCTCGGAGAGTCTAAATAAGGGGTCATCCACAAATTACGTAACACGAAAGGGGAGGGGGTTCTGAGGCAGCGATACGCTGCGTTACATAAAGATAGGGAAGTGCGTTACAAGGGGGGGAGATCATTGAAAATACTCAACATTTTCGTTAAGTAATTTATGGACGGCTCCTAAAGGGTTCGTAAGAATGTATCCTTCCTCTTATGTTGTCAACCGTCGTCAATGTATTACTGTTTTGTTCTCTGTATTTTCATAGGTGACAAGAGATGGAGTTATTGAAATATCCCGGAGAGGTTTCTTGATACTTTTTACAAGCTTCAAGTTTACATTGGCCAGAACACTACATGCAGATAAAAGTATATGGACAAAATTCTGAAGGCATACAAAAATTGTAAAGATAGAAAACCCAACCCTCTTAACCATATTAGGTTTATCATATGAAATACTATTTACTGAATTTTCATGCATTTCCTTGTTGGTATTCCGTCCAATAGTTTGTACATTTCTGTGTTGCAATGTTTTGATAGCAAATGATTTGATACCCTCACCCCGGTAGATTTTTACTACAATCTTAATTACTATAGTTATTTTTTTAAATTGTTTTACTACTACTTCAATCAAATCTACAAATAATAATAACCTACACATATTGTCTGTACAATATTCATACATACACTTGCCATATTCTCTAAAGATATACATGCCAAAATGATATTTACATTCTTGGGTTAATAATTTACAAATTTAAGCATACGTTTTTTGATAATCAGATTTATTGATGTCATTTTAAAGTTATTATCTTGGTGGTTTTAGTATATCTTTCGAAAATCGTGAACGTATTCTCGTGGGATCGTTTAAGGTTTCCCCATTATAAATTTTATGCTGGAAATAGAGGATGGAAGATGTGTAAAAAAATACAGTATTTTCTTATATATTAAATTTCTAGAGATACTACCTTGAGCTGTTTTTGAATATGTCCAAGATACAACTTTGAAAACAATATATTTGCTTTGCTGGATTCATCAAATTTAAGGGAAAATGCCACAATTATATTCGTATATATCATAATATGCACCAAATCTGTGGAATTGCACGTGAACAGAAGCTTCCCTATTATTTCTTGCACGTAAAGGCCAATAAAATTAACCTCTGGAAAAGTGATCAAGAGCCAACGACAACGGCTCACCTTTATCTGAACGCTCTTTGTCTTTGATCATCTCTTGAAATAAATCCGAGTTTCCTTTCACGTTTGGGTTTCGTTACTCAGTCGTTCATGAATTGTCAAAGCAGATCAAAGAAATTTTACGCCTTCTCGCAATTTAGGAGAAACATTCACGAGAATATTATTTTTGTTTCAACATGCAGAAAATTGAAAGCGAATGAAATCCATTCCATATAGGCCTACAATCACAGTAAAACTTCAATATATATATATATATATATATATATATATATATATATATATATATTGAAACGAATTATTGTAATAGAATTATTATAACACGTTTAGCATAATAAAGCGGCGGCCGACCCTGTTCAAATTGTGCGGCATTTATGGCCGTTGCCGCTTGACCCGTTCCGAACGGGTCAGGAGAGGGCGCGCGCGAGAGCGGGCGCGTGGTCACCCCGGGTAGCAGAGGACAGTGTGAAAGAGAATTCAGCAGGAGACGGGGCGGATGCGTTGGCTCGAGTGATCTTGATTGAAGTCGAGCAACTGAGGGGACGTTAAGAGTGATAACGGGCACTGGACATAGTGGTAACCAGCGTGTGGATGAATACAATGAACAATATTCGATATCTAACCGAGATTCGCAATATAAAGAACTGAGCAAGTGGGAAATATCAATCGGGAAGCGAGTTTCGCCACGTGTCAGTTCAAATGATGATGAAACATCTGGCGAGGACTGGAGATAGAGTGTTTATGAGTAGTGTGTTCACCGAATGGACAGTATGGGAGGGGTGGACGGAAATAGAATATAAATAGTGCCTGGAAGGAAAGTGTGTTGAGGGAACAACGTGCGAAGGCGCGTGGGCCCCGAGCTGCAAGCAGCGGCGATCGCCCTGGCTTCGGGAAGCGACTGGGACTGAGGACAGCCTAGTAATGCCGAGCTGGTCGGAGACGCCACTTTGCGTGTTGAATAGTATATCATAAAAACGGGAAGTGTAACCGTGATTTATTAACATTTAATACTAGAAAAGTGGGAAGTGACGCACGGTGTACTGAATCGTTGTGAAATATTGTTCATGTTCTTTGTATTTCAATGTGTATTTCTGATGAATGCGCAAAACCCAGAGCCCATTCGCGAATAAAGATCACCTGCCCCACCCATATCTCATAAAATCAATGTTGAAATAAACCCAAAAGAGGAACGTTTCTATATAAATTGCAACGGGTCTACCCTCTACTTCCCTTGTTTATTTATTTCCCCTTTCTTCTAATTGCTCTTTACTCTGGAGCCAATGCAACTATACCTCTCTTACCACTATTCAATTTATCAATATTATTATTTAATGGTGTTGCATAAAATTTATTTGGGTCGTAGGTCGTGGACGGCCCCGTACGGGAATTACCTGTAAACAACGTTTAACAAAGCAGCGTGCACAGGGCTACTAAATACTGAAATAAAAACATATATTTTCAAACAAGAAAGCAAGAATTTTAATTCCTTTTTCTATTTCTTCCGTCAACAATGCACGGCGCGTGAACATTTACGTCCGCTTGGCAATATTGCTATGGGTTTCTTTAAAATGACATTGCCCAATTACATGAATTACAATAATTACAATTCAAATGGCCATTAATTAGTCGTTTAGCAGTTTACTGATATTTAGGAATTCCTTTCTTTAAGACAACTCAATATTATTACCAAAACTATGTACGTACGTACTTCCAAGGCAACAATGAAAATGAAAACTAACAATTACTAAATCCTAGCTTACAAATTATTGTATTACACTAATTCCGCTTACAAAATTTCGTAAAATTTCAAGAGTCTCATGAATGTTTATTTACGTCTTTGATATGCGCAAGTTCAGATCTGATTTTTTTGATTATTTCGCGAATGCATCACTTCCCTTTTTCTGCCTCGTCGAAAACAGCGCCGTTGCCGGTTCGATGGTTCTATGCGCGCCCACTCGCACGCATCGAATGTCCACGCACGCTCCACTCGTGCACGGGCCGGTTCTCTTCAAATATTTCTCCCCAGGAATTCCAAAAATTGTCCAACCACCTTGCGCCACAAATTCACTACAGAAAATAGTTCTTCTTCTCTCTTCAAAGTGTTACTGCATTGACAATGTCTGCACAGTTATATGTTCATTATTTACTTTCTATCCGCCGCCCAAAAAAAAATGTCTAAGTCCGAAAAAGTTTAAAAATCACGAATACGGCAAACGTGGAAACCATGTCTTCTCAACCGCTGACTTAGACCGAAGTGAAGTCAAAAATCATGTCGATTTAACATGTTAACTCGGATTATGAAAAATGCCGGCGAAATCCATTTCGCTTTTTTTCATTGTTGTTTCCAAAAATTTTTTAAAATGTTCAATATTTCCCGTTTTAACTTGTGTTCGTGTTTATTCGTTTCAGCTTTTCCCCAATGTTAAGGTTTTCTTGTCAAAACGGTTGTTTTCTATTTATTTCACGTCGAAAATGCTAATTTTTCTGTCGACATTCCCCAGCAGTAATTCGTCGCTTGTTTTCTGGTATTGTTAGTTTGTAATATTTATTTATTTAGAACGTTCAATGTTTTTATAACTCTCTAAACCATTTATAAATTTTGCTTAATTCATATTACGACGATTCCCGCCGCCTCTCATTGTTTAATCAGCATTTCTTCGCAAAATCTCGATAATTCAAGTTATGCCATTTGACATGTTCGACTGGGCTTTTCCTCTAAATTTTCAAATTACAATTTTAAGAGAACCCGTCGTCCGATCTCGTTCAAACAAAAAATACAGCGTTCATTTAATTCTTCTTCAACTAACTGGTTAGTCAAAATTTCTTTCCGAATTTGTTGAACCCCTTAAAATTCTCCAGAATGATCGAAATACACCTTCCGCGGCGCGCTGTTCTTTTGTCTTGTTCATCGATTTCTAATACTCGTTGTTCACTTCATAGACTATAGATCCTAAATATTTATTCTTTTGTCCACAATTGTTTTGGAGAATGCCTAAGAATAATGAAATTATTACAATATATATATATATATATATATATATATATATATATATATATATAGGAATAGGAGTATATTCTATAATGTTGGCTGGTTGGTCGTCGATACGGATTCAATTTTCAATCTATCGAGCCCCACATTGGGCTGCCATTTGATACAACTATTGAAAACCAGTTTTATCAAGCGCAAAGATATATCTCTCTCTATTATAGGAACGTTGGGCTTCTATAGTGGGTGCGAATACGCAAGGGGCACAATTCGGCTTACCTCATCGTTCGACCACAATCTGCCCCCTATAGACTCGCTCTCATACGGAAAACGGCAAAACCTGAAAGTGATTTTAATGATGTACCCGATTGCACAATAATAACAAGTTTCTTTTTGCACTTTCTTTAGCACTAGAAAAGTTTGAATTTATTGTTATTAAAGATTTCATTTAAATCGGAACAACATCCTTTGAAAATTATTAGCTTTAGTCATGACGATGAGAAATAAAATAATTGTTCGTACTAACATTAACCTGAGCTCTCTTTCCGTTGTATCGTTGGATGCTCCGCTCGGACGCCGCGTATCTCCTCACCAGGAAAATTGTGAGATTTTCAAAGAAAAGAGAAGAAAGAAGGCATCGACCAGTCTTGATGCCTTCTTTCTTGTATAATCCGGCACGCCACGCAGTCACTCCCATTCACATAATGTATTAGCCTCCCATATCACCATCAGCACTTGTTCGGCAAAATAATTATTCCAAGTTCATTTAGCTTGGTGCTTCCCTTCGTCACTGGTGAAAACTAATTAAAGTTGGCAATTCTTAAAAATTCCTCCCTATCAGTAAGAAAATATTCCAAGTCGATGCACAGCTTCACCAAAATGTTTCAATGTTCCACTTTCACTCGCGGGAGAAAAAAATTAAAGTCCCGAACTGTATCTCTGGAATTTTTTTATAAGTCTCTACTTTCGATCACAAAAAATAAACCAAGTCTGAACTCGGACACGCACCCCCTAATTCACAAATGACCCTCTCGCTATGAGATCTGAGCTGCAACTAACTAATTTTTTTCGTTCTTCAATCCAGGGAAACTCGTGTTCATTGTTGTCCAAAATTCTGTTTTATATTCCCTACCAACGGATTCTTATTAGGTATTCACTCTTCTAACCAAGGTGCACTTTTCTGGACATTTTTCGCCTAGCATTACATCATACATTCAAGAGTGCATCAATGTGAATATTTAGCATCAATAGTTAAGCTGCGCGCCAGCTGAGGATGACAACTAAGATCTAAGATTGAGTTCATCAATGCACAGAATTGCGTATATCTGTAGAATAGGTGAAGACTTGATTTTACCGTCAATTACTTTACGCCAAATGTTTATATTAAAGAATGAATCGTTTTTTCTTCACTGTATAAAAGTAAATTGGATATTGATTTTAATTGCATCTCGGTGAAAATATATTAGTGAACAAGAGAAGTATACTTAGTCATGTATGAAATGTTTGGAAAACGACATTTTGCTGATGGATGTTTGATACTGTAAAAAGGCATGAATGCACACATGTGTTCTATATGAAATAGTTATTAGTTTAGTTGTAGTACATTACGTATTTGCGAGTTGAACGAGTGAAATGAAAGTTACTGTGAATAATTTACGTTTTAGGCTCAAACTGTGACAGATGGATGAATTTTTGTAGGGAAGTATTTTATTACAGTGTAGAAATCAAAGCCTTGGCTGGTGAAGGAATGATTATTGAAATTGATGAAAGTTCGAAAAAAAGAATAATTGAAGTAAAAGAGTTGTGAGAAATGTAAGTAATTAAATGTGTGAATGTATGGAAGGAATTGAACGCTTTTTCAAGATTGTTGAAAATGAAACAAAAGAGGCTTTATTTTAGGTAACAGAAAAACTTGTGTCAAGCCGAGATCCATTGTGTGTATTATCGAAATTTTGTAGATATTATAATTGTCTAAGTGGTTAATGGCACATTTACGTGAGCCACAAGGATCCTAAATTGCATACTCAAGTTCAATTAAAAGCACCTTATTTGCATTTCAATTGTCTCGTCGTGTGGCCATCGAACAATTTCAAAGTTTTCTTTATATACACTGTTTATAACTAAATAAGGAAAAATATGAAAAATAATAAGATTTACGATGTGGCAACTGATTGAAAGTATGGGAATAATACCTAAAATTCCACAAAAATAATATGTGAGTGAATGTATTTAATTTTTTGATTAGATTTAATTATTTTTAGTTATAAAGTGTGTGAAGTTTGGGGGACAGGAACCCCAATTTAAAAAATATAAACATTTTTGTGATCAAGCGAGGAAGACAGCATATTTCCCGGAGGGAGCAAGACAGAGAGAGGTTGGGGAAGACGGGGCGGGGATACAATAGAACAGATACAAGTAGGCTCCGCGGCAGGGCGGAAATAGATGGAATGCCTCTTCCTGTCTAATAAATTATTGTGATAAATATCCCAGCAATTCGGGGTACTTAAGCTGTTTCCAATATAAAAATACAAACTTTTTTTCAAATATTAAAAATTTTATATCGTTTCCATTGTAGCGATCTCGACTGATACCGATTGATGCTTCGACCTACGCTCTGAGCAAAATTCAGTCTGTGGATTCAGACCTCTACAAATTTCACGTTTTCTTTGTACTTACACAACAACACACACAACTAACACCCTATTTCCTCTCTTTTACCCAATATTAAATATAAATACATTCAGTCAAAATTACAATACAATTCAGTCAAAACTTATAGTAATTTGTTTTGCACTAATTATTAGGGATAGTAAACGTGCTAGTGATCAACTCTGTTAGGTTACTTAATTGCAATTTTTAGAACCCGTGAAAGACTTCCACAGTGGAATAGGCAGTAAATACAATTTTTTAAATCAATCTCAACCATGAAAAAAAACACATATTTCGCGCATTTTAAGAGAAATTATTTCTTTTTTGTGGTTGTTGTATTTTTTCTGTATCAACATAGACTCGTAGTAAAAATAGGTAGTTTTGACAATTGAAAATGTCGTATACCATTTTCCTTGGCAGTCTGAAGCACTGACGGCATTCTTTAACAATGTTAGTTCTACGTATCGAATTCACGACCACATTTAATCATGGAAAGAGTTTATGGGCGTTGGTATTTAATTAAAATCCTAGTTTGCCAACGTTTCGGAAATTTACTGTTCCCTCCTCAAGGCTGTGAATCACATAATTACACTATTTCCGCCTAGGTATGTTACAGAATTAGATAGAATACATGCTGACAAACAAACGTAAATGAAAAAGAAAAGGAAGCATCAGAAATAAAAATAAAAATTATTTCTATAAAACTCGGACATTAAACTATCCTTCTATGATCGAATATTGAAGAATATTATAAAAAGCTGAACCACCATGTATGAAGGACACAAACACTCACACAATCACCACCACTTTCTGGCTCCATGTTTAAATCTTAGAGACATATCCATAATTAATGGTATTGATTCTATTCTTTATCTTTAAATATTGCATTTTCAAAATAACTGAAGGCTTCATTCTGAAGTCTGATATGTGTCCCGAGAGTAACTAAGTATTTTTTTCTCTGATATTTTGTTCAGCGTATAGAAATTTCGGTACAAACGGGGATTTATAGAATCTAAAACGTTAAAGGATTTGGTTAACTGATAAGTACGGGAAAATAGAGGAACGTTTTATTTAGAAGCTATAAATTGATTAAAAATGATATATTTGATTATCTATTTTGATTTAATACAAACAAAGAATCACCTGATGTTAACAAACATCGGAAAATAATTCCATATGTTCTGTAGGGTTTATAAAGTTGAAGAAAAAGCTTCCCGGTTTACACGACTTTCCCCGAGAATTTAAATACTACTACAATTTCAAATATTATGTAAGTTTAATTTTAACTCAAATAATTAGTTACCTCTTTGAATAATAGTTAAAATTACTGAAGAGAAAATTAGAAGTCAAGTTGTGTCTCTGGTAGGCATAGGGGTCATCCATAAATTACGTAACACTAAAAGGGGAGGGGGTGGGTCTGAGACAGCGTTACGCTGCGTTACATAAAGATGGGGCAGTGCGTTACAAAGGGGAGAGGGGTATTGAAAATACTCGAAATTTGCGTTACCTAATGTATGGACGGCCCCGTAGGCTATTATAATTGAAACTATGTAAATACCCCTTTTCGTTTTAAGTAGAGACCTTAGAAACGGTAGAATGCTTATTTTTAATACTTTTAATAAGTTTAATGTTAACAATACATTTTCGGATAAACATATTGAATTACAGTATATCGTTGTGTGTGTGTGTGTGTGTTAAAGTGCATGCTTAACCAGTACATTCCTTTCGTGTAATATGCAGGGTGGAGCTGCGTCGTGGGTTCTTTAATAACTACTAGTCTTCTAAAAGCTTGCAGCGCGTACGTGGTCGCTGCGCGAACTAGAACGTCGAATCAGAAGCGTGCTTGCATGGCAGCGCTTCGCCTCTGCCACGCCTCCAGTGGCCACCGCGATAACTACATGCACCTGTGGGCATCGACCTTAACTCTTCTACTCCTCTGCCCTTTCTCTGCTACCTACGCATGGCCTGCATCTGCGTTCGCTCCAGAGAGCTCGGAACTTTTTGTAGGTTGAAAGATCGTGCCCTATTGCAATTTCCCTCCTAAGCGTGAGGTTTTGATCCACTCAAACCAGTGACCACGAACAAAAGAACGGTTAACCTTTATCCGCAGCCACTCCTTTTGATCGTGTCGTCTTCTAATAAAATATGACTTTTCGTTTGCATTTGTTTTGTCTCTTTGCCCTTCAGAAATTGCAAGTCGGAATAGAAATTGTGTGTCTTATTGTAGCTCGTTTTAGACCCTTCCCTTTATTGTAGTAGGTACTAAAACCTGAGAGAAAACTACTTTGAGTTTCAATCCTAGACAGTCTGTCACGAATGTCAAGATTTTATTTTCCTCGTGTTATTTATTTCATTTACACTTCTTAATTTAAATATTGTCATTTATTTCATTTTAAAAATTGTAGTATTTGATAATTTAAAATATTTTGAAATATCTGTCATATTATTTTCAATTTTTTCTCGCTGGAGCAGATATGATAGTTAGGGAGAAGTATAGTTACATAAATCTACACTCAGACTTAAATATCAGAACTAATAGGAAATTACCGTAAATTGCCAGCATTCTTCCATTTAATTTTCATGAAGCCAAGTATTATGATTCAAGAATACTTTCTAGAGTTTCTCGGATATATTTCTTATTAGCTTTCCACATTTGCAACATTTTTTACGCAAAAATGTAAAAAAATCGAACTACTGTTCTTAGATTTCTCTACTTTTCTAAGATATCCTTCTAATCAATGAATACAACATAATCTCCCAGTGTGACAAATTAAAAAGTTCACATTTCAGATACATGTAGTAGTAATTTTTACTTTCCCGCATACATACGTACGTACGTACGTACGTCTTATTTAGGGATTGTCTGAGAATTCTAGCGGCTCGCTGCTCCGATCTGTAGTTCAAGGTTTCTTCGATCAGTCCCAGGTGAATGCCATAGCACTATCCCAACAAACGGGTCACGGATCGCGCACTATCTTTCCTTTCTCATTCTTGCCCCACCTCACCCTTATGCACGCGCGTACGCAGACACACACACACACACACACACACACACACACACACACACACACACACACATGTACTTACATGCACTGCATAACCATGTATGTTGGATGTTTACACTGTCGGAAATTTCTGCATTACTTTAATGAAATGTACGTTGAAGAAATTATCATGGAAATATATTAAATTTAATGTTCATATGTACATTGGTGTGCAAGAGTCAAAGCTTTATGGAAATATTTGGAAGTAAGGAATCTTGATGGACTGGTGATTATGAATATACGATATGAATGATGAGAGGAAGGGATAACGGGAGAACCTCTACATTAAATCTACACTGAGTTAAACTTACACCTTAAATTTAATGTATTAAACTATTTTCAATGTACAGTGTTACATTAAACTTCATGAAGAATACATTAATCTATATTAATTTTAATGGCATTTCTCACAGTATAGGGCATCTCTCGACTGGGGCGGTGCCCCCTTGAAGGGAGGTATCCTCCTTGAGGGAAGGACGAGAACTCGAAGTCGACGTGTAAGTTTGTGTCGGATCTCTCGTTTGTGTGGGGAAGAAACAGCACCACATTCTGGGATGGAGCATACAGAACATTTTCTGGACTGATGGCCGTAGCATCGGCGCACCCGGAAACCACCAAAAAACACCAGACAAACAATCAATGATTTTGAATAAATAAGTCCTACTGAGCTCGGTCGTCTTTGTTAATGGTGTTAAGTATTGATAACGCTACATTAATTTTTTTTTATTTCTGTAAGAAAGATGTTTCATTTGGAATGCATATTTGAAATTGCGTCACAGACACAAATAAACAGTAAATCTTACTCCATTTGATGAGTAAACTCTTCCGCCCTTTTTCTCCTAATAATAGTGTATAATGCATTCGAACATTCTTGCTTGTAGTGAAAGTTACAAAAGAGATGTGTATCATTCACCGAGTGGATTTTATGCTCCGAAAGTTTTACTACTTTGTCTGGGAGACCAGTCTGAAAGATACGATGCTGTGGAGTCCCTCTTATGCATTTTTGATGAGAGAGCAAGTTTGGGTGCTGCATCACCTCCATCTCTACTGTTTAGTGCTTTGCGTTCTTTACAAAAAACATGCTTGTTTCGCTACTTTCTGAAATTATGGCATTCTTAAACTTCGAAGATGAAACGAAATACTCTAACGAATAAAACTTGAGGCATAAACACACGAATGAATCAGAAATTCGACGAACACACGTCTGAGTTGGCAATTGTTATGAGCTTGTAAACCCCGTCCCTACGACATCCTAAGAACACGAGAAAGCGTCTTCACACTTTCACACTTTCTAAAGAACTTGCACTCAACTCAAGTGTAGAACGATGACGTCACTTTCCTCGAACTACTCTCTTTTGAATGCAAGTCAATACATTATTCAGTTCCTGGCGATATTTAACAGTAAATTACGACTTAAATTTTCTTTGCAAACATTAGTCTTCTATGCAGCTATTTCAATACCATTGAGAAAGCAACGTCGTCGTTTTATACCTTACGGAATCACGTTTAGATGTCATGAAAGGACGGCGGTTATGTAAGACCATGTTTTCAACATACACATCTCCGCTTCTTGAGTACCCTTTGAATGTAAGCGTGGATGTAGGAAGAGGGGCAGTCAAACTGATGGGCAGAGAATGTTGCAAAGTAAATGAGTAGTAATTTATAAATTTAATTGTAAATGTATTGATTTTTTCACCGTCTAAATGCATAGTGATTTTCTGTTTCAGAGCTCTGTTAAACCTTTTCTCGTTTTGCTTCGTTTCAAAGTTCAAATATATCTGCCTTTTAACTCCGTGGGCAGAAGTGTGTCTGTAAGATACGATCCCACCCTGCGTCATTGTCTCATACAAAGCTCGCTGAATGTCACGCCCATGTAGCGCACGATGGTCGGTCACGTTTAACCCTGAACGGCGAGAACAATAAACCGCTCCGTAATATAGGTGAAGGAGAGGAGCGACAGCTTGGAAGAGCTCACGCGTGGGTTTTGCGGCACTCGCTGGAGAGACGTTGGGATGTAATTTGTAGTAACGCTCAGGACGGCAGTACATGTCCCGAAAATAGGAGCTTTTAATGTTTTCGAACCATTCGAGGGGAAAGTGATGGGGAAAGGAAATTTTATTGACGGTTCAAAAATTGCAAGACAATTGGTATTATACGATGCTTATTAACGTCGTGCATTTTTTTTCGGAAACATTAATGCTCACGTTTTTCGGGCCGGTCATGACCTGTTGCCACGCTCTTCGAGTCAACAAATAACTGCTAAGGATTTATAGACGTCTTGCTGAAATATATAGGTTGTATTAGAGTTACTTGAAAGGTATAGAGCTTCGTTTGTACCTCGAGTTCCAATGATCCTAAGCACTATAATTACGATGATTGAATGTTTAGTCGAAAATAATGGGATAATGCCTTTTTTTATTTTCGTCTTTCTCTTTTATGAACACCCTTAAATGTGTTTGTTAGAGAAATAAATGTACTCAGTTTTATTTTATACACCCTATAATATTATAATATGAGGAGAATACATACATACTGAAAAGGTAATTCGGTATAAGGATTGATGTTGATTTCATCATTAACTAACAGGGAATTAAAATAATTATAGGAGTAGATCATTTTAAATCTTCGTTCGGTATTAGTATCCATACCAATTATACTTTTGGAAGAAGACAAGCGAAGTTTCATTTGATCTATCTTTTAACCCTATAATATAAACTAGCGTACCCGTACCCGTGCAGAACTCTCGCATGTTAAACCCCACCATTACCTATCCATTTGTCTATCCTTTCCTTTAAGAAGGAAAGTTGTTAATAAAACGTGTTTATTTGTTTAAAAGATGTATAAAGGTAACTTCTAATGTACCTACTGAATATCAAACAAAAATTACAATACAATTGATGTTGGAAACAAATTTTCAATAAAGGTTTATTGAGCATTATAGACAGATATTCTTGGAACAATTCATACTCCTTTAAAAATATTTGAAGAAATTATTCAATTTAGAATTAGCTTTTAGCTTTCCTTGATAGTCACAAAAAATATTAGAAAAAGTTTTTACTCTTGAGAAAGCCAAGTAAAGTAGTGCGAAAATACCGGATCGAGCAAGTACAACCCTACTCTTTGCAATTTTATTTAACTTACGTTGATTTGTTATGAGAAACAGAGAGAGTTTTGGAGAGTCAGACTGCCAGCTTGCTGGGGTGCGAAAATTGAAAAATTATTTGTATACTAAAAAGTATTGGTTTATTTTCTGCGCTCTTACGTATCCCAAGAAAAGCAATTCCGAGCCAAAAAATAATCAAGCTAATATTTTCACCTAAGTACTAAATACCATTTGCTATCTTTAGAAACAATTTAGTAGGTTTAGACTTCACTTCGGTACATGGAAATGTTGCTCAAACGATGTTTGCGCATTGAATATCTTAATCGCCACCTTGAGTTTAATATCAAACTGTGTATTATTTACAATATGTGTTTGCAGCTGTGCGTTGCTGTACATTCTTTCAGATACTGCCAACATTTTAATCGTGCGTTTGGACTGCGATCGTTGGCAGTTGTTGTTGAGTCACTTGCACTATTCTTTCTATAATTTTAAATTTAGTCGCTTTTTTAAATTAATTCGCGTATTATTGTAGGCTAGAGCGTTTTAATTTTTCATTTATTTCAAGCTATTTTATTTCAGCTAATTTAAAAAGTTTGTTCTTTGTATTGTGCCATAGCACAAGTTTTCCCCACTACCTCCGCATACCCGTGCGAGAACTATCCCATGTTAAACCCCACACTCATCCCTATTCTATTTCTATTCTACGAGGGAAAGTTGATAACGAAACGCGTTTATTTGTTTAAAAATGTATAAAGGAAACGTGCAACACAATATCAAATAAAACTAAAAAACAAAGAAATTGATGTTTAAAATAAATTTTCAATAATGATTTATTCTGTATCACGGAGAGTTTTCTTGGAAAAATACACAACACTTCCTTGACGACAACATTTGAAGTAATTATTCAATATTCTTTGACAGTTAGCATTTAGCTTTTCGTGATAGTCACAAAAATATTAAATTCTTACTTTTGAGAAAGCTATGTATCTGAACCCGCTGACTTGAAAATTTCATCGAATCACTGCTGATAACGTAAATATTGGTGCAGGTAAAACACAAACACAGTCTTCAGTCTTAACTGTACACCCACATCCCTCCACAATTAGGTGCACAGCACTTATAGAACATGGTAAAAGCGTTAATTGAATGGTTTCACTACGCGCATAAGAAACAATCTTCATAGATATCAAGCAAGGTGTAGTAGTTGCTGGCGAGCAAATCTTGAATTAATGACTATACAAATCAATCTCATCAGACTACACAAACCATGGTGTATACAGAAAGCGTAAATATAACATGTAGGAATTCTAAGCTAGTCAGTCAGAAAAATGGCTACCAGCAACAAGGGCTGAAATATGTAGGTGGCTCTGGTAGTAATGAAGCAACGAACTGAATATTAAATTGAATGTCCAAGAATGTCTCATCTTGTAGATAATGGTGTGAAAAAAGAATTTAGTTTTAAGGCCCTAAAACGCTTTGTTTATGTGTTATTTGACGATATAGATTTGAAAACATTGGCAAGTGTTGCCGGTTGCATTTGACATGAATATTTAGATGCGGTTTTTTAAACAAATCCTGCATATTTTTGAAGTCAAAGTTCAATTCGTTACGTGTCGACAAAATTCTCTTGCTATAGAGACCTCATTTATAAAGATTGGTTGAGTGTGAGAGCCGCAAAGGAAAGGTATAATTCTGAAATAATATAAGAGACGATTTTGAAAAAAACTTTGAAATTAAGTGTTTAAATACGATTGAGACATTATGGAAGTTCAAGAGATATGATCTTTGATGTTTCTGGGCACATCAACTACTCTAGATTACATCAACTACTCTTTACAACCTAAGTGTAGAGCACGTAATATTTCTCATACATATACTTTGTTTTTTCTAATATGACCGATGACGTTAGGTCATTCTTACATCTCCTGACCTATAAAATGAATCTTTTTAATAGTGGTAAGCACATTTCTGAGATCATCAGCACTGTTGAGAAGGATGTTCGAGAATTAAATAAAAATTTTCATTTGAATGGGAAGGGGGTCCAATAATGTCCTAATGGCATCGGCGACGCTAGAAAAAACGAAGTGTAATATTCCGGGAGAGAGGCGGTGGAGTTCCTTCCTCACTGAGACGTGACATTCGGCGCCGACATACACGTCGGCTTGCAGGATTCTCTCCTTCCAGGTATATCACCTAGCCGAACCCCTCCGAGTTCCTCCCTCACTGAGACGTGACATTCGGCGCCGACATACACGTCGGCTTGCAGGTTTCTCTCCTTCCAGGTATATCACCTAGCCGAACCCCTCAGAGTTCCTCCCTCACTGAGACGTGACATTCGGCGCCGACATACACGTCGGCTTGCAGGTTTCTCTCCTTCCAGGTATATCACCTGGCCGAACCCCGTCCGCCGGGACAAACTCTTAGCTTCCGATTATAGGTGTGGGGAAGGTATCAAGGATGGGGAGGGGAAGATTGCGCCCTGTCTGTGATCCGGTTGTTAAGGTACTACTCCGGCATTCACTAAGTACTGATCAGAGAAATCTCCCGAAACTAACAGTCAGAGCAATCGGCCGCCTAGAATTCTCCTCGAGACCCCTCTGAGATTTTTTGAAATAGTTTCTTCAAAATTTGGGGTACTTTAGATGAACCCCCCCGATATTTTCAATATTTTTTACTGAAAAACGGCTCCAAATTTTTTCTTGAAATTTCTTGCAAGAATAGAGTAAAATACACTTATTAAGGTGGCATAAGTCCGATTTTTACGGTTAATTGTGAATTTTCGAAAATTGCCAAAGTTTGAATTTTATTCCACCTCTTCCTACAACTACAAAATTGCAGATAAAGAACTTTCCTTTTAATAAAATGTGTTCTGCTGAGTTCTTTCATTAAGGTCATGTAGATTTTTTTAAATGTTGTAGTTTCCGCGCAATATTGTGTGGAATATGTGCAATTTTAAAAAAATTACAAAGGCAAGATTTTCACAAAATTGGCTCCAATTTTTTCTTTAAACTTTTGATAAGGATAGTGCTTATGTACTCTACGAGATGACATAAATGCCATTTTGCTCTATTCTTTTGTTTTTCAAAAATTACAAAAATAACTTTTTTTAACTTGCCTTTCACGTCGTTAATATTTACATACGCGGCGATTTGTTTACATTATAATATTTATGAGTACATGTGCTTTAAATAATGTCAATTAGAGCTTTTACAAAACTCAACCGTTTTCTGTGAAAACTAGCTCAAATTTCCGTATTTTTTGAATCGCTCAAACGCCATTTTCTCATAAATGGCTCCAAATTTTTTCTTCAAATTTTTCGAACATGTAGTGCTAATTGCACTCTTTAATATGACGTAATTTTAATTTTGGGGAGTTTTTTAGTTTCTTTGAAAAATTACTCAAATGTAATTTTTTTGAAAGATCTTTCATACCGTTAATATTAATATTTCCAGCATTGTAAACACTGTTGTAAACACTATTGTGTTTGTGAGTTGATGTACTTCAAATGACTTCTAATGATGTTTTTCGAAAGCTCAAAAATTGTCTGTGTAAAAGAGCTTCAACTGTCGCATTTGCAACAGCGCTTAAACGACTTTTTCTTAAAAACGGCTACAAATTTTTCAATGAAAATTGCCATTTATGATGATGTGTTACTATTCTTTAATATCCTTAAAATAATGTTAGCGTTCTATTATTAGGAAACTGAAAAATTACGAAAATGTCAAAAAGAATGTACTTTGGCCGGCGATAGATGGCAGCTGGCAAGAGAATGTGGCAAATCCGAATAGCCAGCCGAGACCAAAGGAAATAGAAAACTAATACGAGAAAGTCATTATTCGAAATTCATTATCACCACCACCACTAGTTACAAATGCATACGTATTTTGAAATTCAATTGTGAAGATGTACATTTTATGATACGTCTCCTTCCTGACAGGTTCAAAATAGTCTTTGGGTGCTTAGCACCGCCGTCATAAGCGTTCGTTTCAAATGAATCTCAAAAATAACTAACTACCGGCAATTTCTCTTGACCTCGAAGAACTCTCAAGGCTTCGCAATTATTTATAGTGAGTATTACTAGAATGGTATGAATGAAAAATGCTGACGAAGTTGTGCTCACTGAAGGCGAGGAAATTCTTATTTTGAAGGTAAGAGGATGTCAAAGTAGTATATGATTTGTTGGTTTTGTATAATTCCTGTCAATCTTTTGTTCGTTTTCTTTCGGAGGTATTAAACAGGAGTGTAAGTTTCTTATCTTTGAAAATACGAGGAACCGACGCGACGTATCGAAGTAAACGACACGCCATAAATAACTAGATAATTGAGACTTGTGAATTGAAGGGAAGAATGTAATTGATACGGTAACATGAACTGTTGTGTAAGTCGAAATATGTTTGAAAACGTACGTTTTTTTTAAATTTGTGAGGTTCTAGTAGAGGTCCACTTTCGGTCCACTTTCGGTCATTTTGAACCCACTTCATGTTTAAAAACTCCATCTGAAGCTATTTTCAAAGCTTAAAAGATGAATACCCTAATATTGTAAGAAAAGATTATAAACTTGACAGCCTGTTCTGCTCGGAGGGAAACAGTTTTTTACAGCACAACGGTAACATGTCCGTGCATCTTTGCATACTTTATGTCAGCGTTTCCACATTCCCTAGGGAGCCTTGATTTGCACTGTAATCAAGAATCTCGAGAACTTGCTTCATATTTTTAATGAATGACTTTAAATCACATGCTTCTACTCATGATCAAATTATCCTCTTTTCAGAATCCTGTATTCACCAAAACAGGAAAATTCAAACTCTGTTATTTTTCATGAAATTATGTCAACAAACTCGTGAAAAAGTGTTAGCCTTTGATAAAAATGTTTAGTATTATGGCATTTTTACTTCCTTGATAATGGTGAGTTTACTCTATTAGAAAGAAAGCTAATAGGAAAATATCACATATTTACTAGGCCCAATATTGAATGGATATCGTTAAAACAGCAAAGAAAACTTCATTTTTAAGGTCATTGAGATTATATTCTCAAACTCCTTATTTACAACAAGCTTGGAGAATGCTATAATAAACAGAAAGAAAACAGTTGATGTTTATTTTAACCGGAAGAATATCACATAGTCACATGCAGAAAGGGACAGTGTAAAAACACAATTTATAAACCCGTAAAATAATACCAGGTCCACCGCAAGGATCCCCTCTTTCCTCAACATTATTTATCATATGCACGTCAGACACGCTTCAACAAATCAAATAAAAATAGCTTTGTTTGCAGACGACACCGCAATTTACAAATCCAGCCAACCAATAAAAATCCCTAGAGGGTAAACCACTAGCATTTGTTAGGAACACCAAGATACTAGGACTGTATTTTGATTCCAAATTAACATGGAAAACACACATCAATTACATCACAAACGAATGCAAGAGAAGAATGAACATCTTGAAATCTCTTTCATACAAAACATGGGGAGCTGATATGGATGTGCTTCTCCGAACGTACAGAACAATCATTCGCCCTTCATCAAACTTGATTATGGATGCATATTGTACAACACATCAGGAGCAAAACATCTCAAGAAATTGGACTCAATCCACAACCAAGCTCTGAGAATAGCTACTGGATGTTTCCACACGACACCAATTGGCAGCATTTTAATTGAGGCTCAAGAAGTTTCACTAACCCAACGAAGGAAATCTCTATTACTTAAGTATGCACTCAAATCGGCAACATCAAAAATCCAGTCATTTATAGTGATGTTTTCCCGAAATCTCAGAGTTCAAATGATATAAACCCACGGTATGCACCTATGCACAAAAGGATTAAAGTTATCCTCGAAGAAATTGATTTTGAAATTCCCGAAATGGAAACTAAGAGAATCAGTATTATTCCACTCTGGATTCTTCATACTATTGATACTGATTTAACTCTCAGAGAATATAAAAAAGGAAAATTAACAACAGAAGAATGGAACAGAAAATTCATTGAACTCTGTAACAAATACAAAAACTATCACCATGTGTACACCGATGGGGCAAAAAATAAAAATGGAGTCGGATCTGCCATTTATTCACAAGATTTCAAAAGAAAACAGTCTCTCCATCCAGTAACTTCAATAAAAACTGCAGAATTATATTCCATACTACTCTCCTTAAGAGAGATTAAAAACTCCCATGAGAATCAAAAGTATATCATATTTACTGACTCCCTCACAACAGGTGAAGAAATAAACAGCAAATCAAGATCGGAAATAAACAACTGCATTCACGAAATTCACTACAATATAACAAAAGCAGAGGGGGGAAATCGTAATCGCTTGGATACCTGCTCACAAAGAAATTTTTGGTAACGAAATTGCTGATTTAGAAGCCAAAATTGCTGCGACGAACATTAACCAGATCTATCCAACAGAAACAATTAAATTTGAAGATTTCTGGGAAAACATTAATCACAAATTAAACCTTCACTGGAACAGCTTTTGGTGCAGATATAAATCCAGCAACATCCATCAGTCAACGAGCGCATTTTTCTCACCAATTATCAATAAAAAATTTGGACGCAGGGACCAAACAGTCCTTTCAAGAATCAGATGTGGACATTCCAACTTAAGCCACCTATATCTATTGCAAAAATCATTTCCCCCGACATGTGAACTTTGCAATACCAGACTTGACCTAGATCACATCTTCAAAATATGCCCCAGATACAACTACCAGAGGCAGTCATTTGGATTCAAATACGAAGCCTCCTGCATTCATCAGAAGATCAAGATAAAATAATCAAATTTTGTAAATCTATCAACATATTTAATGAAATTTAATCCCATTTTCTTGTATAAATTTTCCTCCAAAGTATGATTAAGACCAGTTAAAGTATATTGTAAAGTTAAACTGTAATACAATATTTGCCATTAACTCTGTAATCACACCCAATGTAAAACAATACTTGGATAGTCCTTAATAACCAAGATGTTGATGCGACTATAAATAAATCTATATAAAAAAATCCCTAGAGACAAAATACAACATCCTCCAAATAAAATAGATTGGTCAACAATTTGGAAAATTGAGCTAAACCAAAATCCACTGCCAAAATGTTCTCGCTAAAGCACTTTATTCTCTCTTCCAATTGTCAAACAATTGAATACCTCGGGATGAACTTGTGTGCTAAATCTGGAATTCACTCAGAATTAAAGCACAAGCAAAAAACAAAACAGCACACTTAAAACCCCTAATAAACTCCAAAAGCCGCGTATCGCTAGATAACACTGTCATTTTGTATTCAACGATAATCAGGCCGCTAAAAATACTCATACCTTTTTTCTACCAATAAGTCAGCCACAAGTGTAAATAAACTCCAAATAATTCAAAACAGATTATTCCTATTTTCTATTCATGCACCATGGTTTATAAACAACTACACAAACAACTAAACGTACCACTCATCCCCAGATACATAATCCACCTCCCCAATAAGTTCTACTCATTTTCTCAGTAGCATGCAATTCACTACAACCTCGTTTCAACAAAAAAAAATCAGCACGAATCAAATACAGATTCCCGTTCGACGCCTTTGGGAACATTTTCGCCGATAACTGTTAACCCTAGGTTCTCTTATAGTTACTTACGCCCTATGTAGAAATATATTTAGTTATTATTGTAAGAATAGCATTGTAAGCCAAAAATACGTATTGAAAGGAGTTATAATATCTCACAGATATTTATTTTAAGTTAATTAAAATATAATAGTAAAATACGACGATAGATTGGTAAAACCAGGTAGAAATTGAAGAAGAAACGTGACGTTGAAGGGATAGATGTCGCTTAGATGAAAAGGACATGCATTTCCTACATATTCAAAAATAAGGCTATTTAAATTAAGTAAATAAATAGTTTAATAATAAGACAGTGGGAAAGAACAAAATAACTTCATGTAGTGCAATGGGAGGACAGAATAGCGTCGGATAAGCCAGTGAAACAGAGGAGACAACACGATCGGATGGAGGAAGAAGATTATCTACCGAAATCCTTCAGGTGTTGTACCTCGGGCGAGAACGGATGGTAGAACTGCGAGACGGATAAGACGTGGGAAAAACTCCGAGCGACTTCTGACATGTGTTAAGAGACATAATAATTATGTAGTTGTGTGTAATGAATTAATTGACGTTGTGCTAGAAATAAAGTTGAATCGCGATATAACACCGGACGTATAAAATCGCGATAGACAATATGTACGATGGAGCAATTCCCAAAGCTGTAAGCATGAGAAATTAGATGTAAGGAACGTAATCGCAGCCAGACGGATGACTTACGCGGAAACCCAGGACAACGCCAAGAGTTAAGACGTCATATACACAGGGAAGTGCCCATAATTTAAGTAATTTCAAAGACGTTTACATGAAATGTACAAAGCCAAGATTGTCATAATTTTTAGAGAATTATTAAGTTAAATAAGTCAACAATTAAAGTAAATAGTCATATTCGGATACATTTCCAAAGTATAAAAATACCACGGATTCCAAAAAGTATAAATATTTAAATTGGTTTATTTACGTAAGATTTCTATAAATTTTAAAATATTAATTGAAAAAGATATTACAGTAGATATTGTTACTCTACTGTAACATTAATGAGTCACTTATTATTTCGTAGTTATTTCAATGAGTCATGAGAGTAGCCATCAATACAAGTTTTTCGCCAATTATTAGAAATTGTTATTAGCAGTGTTCTCGTCAGATCGATTATTTTCAGGCTCATGAAGAAGAGTAAATGACTACACCAGCCCTCTGATATGTAAATAACAGAGAGTATTGTTGAGGATTATAATATAAAACTGACAAGTCAAAATTGAAATAAATAAAAATATTGAATTGAATTGCCTTGCCTTAATTTACGTGGCGAGACTCAGGCCATGAGACCTGCTCTTCCGTCTGACTACGCAAATTTCGCTACGCTCCTTTCACCAACTAGCGGAATAAGAAGGCATTCCATGGACCACGAAACAGGCGATTTTGAATTTTGTTCAGAGGCGTCATTTAGGCTTGAGGATCTTTAACATGCAGTAAACCTACTAACATGGAGCAGCCGGCTTTACTTCCCCTCCGAAGGAAGGCGTACGAAGGATTTTTTCGCCCCTAAAAATCCATGGCTTCGATAGGGTTTGAAACCGGGAACTTGGGTATAACAGTCCTATACGCTAACCGTTACACAATCGCCGCCACGATAATTCCAAAATGTATAATAATAAATGAATAATAAATGTCCAATAAATATAATTCCAAAAGGGAACGAGCTTATTATTTCAATATACTCGTATAATGTGTGTATTGATATATGTACATATTACAAAAAGTTGATCTATGTACATAAAACAAAGATTTAAAAAAAAACAGTTCTGTACCCAACGTCAACCAGTAACAAAAAGAAGGACTTCCATATATTGTCATACAATCCATCTGTGCATTACCAATTTTTGAGGAATCACCATGTGATACTCCTACAAGAGCTTTACAACGGTAAAAACCTGAATGTGAATATTTTTTCTTCATTTGGATTTTCATAACAGTTTTTAACAAATATTTGTTAAAATAGTCATTGTAAATAAAAAATTAAGAGTTCATTACACAACAAGGGTGTCATTTAGATTATTCTCTCAAGAAAATCACTATTACAAAACTTTCAGTGCACAAAGGAATGAACTCCCACAATTGACCACTGATTTTACAACGCCCTGATGTTTTAAAACTGTAAAAATTTTCCCTTAATTAAATATTCCGTAAACACTTTATATCTATTTTCTTACAATTTTGCTAATTAGTGTTGATTTCCTTGTGCTGATTTCCTTGTGCCTCATATAACAATTTATCGTGAAATAATATTACATTACATTGATACGTCAGACTGGCAGCAATAGTAACTTTTCAAGGCGAGGAGCAATTCATGAGAGTCCCAGAAATCCCAACATCTTCAGAAAAAGCCATGGCCGTTTGCCAAGTAGTGGCGTAATACCGACGAAATTCAGGCACTTTGCTACGACACGACAGGAAGCAATACAGGCCGAGAAAATGGTGCCTGCACAAATCTAGAAAAGTTGTTTAATCGTGATCTGTTGAACCTACCTTGCCCTTACCACATTTTTGTGTTAGTTTTGACGAGTTTTGACTTGATGGGTGCAACTTCTGGTCAAAGATTTGGAGCTTTTAAAAAGATGGACATCTGGGCAAAACTCGACGCGAACTTTGGGTTCATTGGAAGCAATGAAGTTTCTGCTGATGTTCGTTTTCCCATTCTTGGATTTTTGGAGCGTCAACTTCCTGCACAGAATCATCGGCGAAATGATAATCGATGTCGATGATCATTATTAGTAGCATTCTCAAGAACAGAATATCATTTCTGCCAGTAAGAGCTGTAAGTCAAGCTGTATGGATGGCAAAGACAATATATGCATTAACAATGTACCTACATCAAGGTCATTGAGCCTTACAGGACGAAGAACTCTTTGACATACATTATTCTTGCTCGAATTTACGCCCCAGTCTGGTTTCTGTCATCAGAAACAATAAAGGCACCATATCATGTTTTTCTGTTCACATTTCGTGTGATAAATTAACAGGATATTGATCCAGAAATCAATCAAGCTTCTGCAAAAACATTTTCAAACAATCTCTGGTACTTGGTTCCCGAAACTGACAACAAGCCTTGTTTGATGACCGTGTTCCAAACGACGTTATGGCAAAAATGACTCACGTTATACTGAAAGCAGATAAAGGTGAAGAAGAGAAAGAAGAAAAAAATCAACCGAAGAGATACATTCTGCATCCAAATAATCTTTCCTGCTTTATCAACATCAAGTTTTCGTTTTTTGGTAGAAAAATATTCCTTCGCGGTATTTCTATGGATTGATTACTAGTAATTGATTGATTCCTGTCGCTTCAACTGCCAATATCATTATACCCGTAAGTGTAGTGGATGTTTTTGCTCCGGAGCTGGGGTAATCTTACACCGCTGGATGGCGAGATCCAGCGCCGACCTACCGTCGTCTAGCGAGGTTTTCCCCCCAGGTACCTCCCACCAACGGGGCATCGGACAACCTCTAAGCTCCCTGCAGGTGTGGTAGTGGAGTGCATGTAAGTATGCTTGTAAGGGGTAGGATACGATAAGGAATAGAAAAATCGCGCGCGATCCGTGGCCCTTTTGGTGGGGTACTGCTCCGGCATTCGATTAATGTTGATCGGAGAAACCACGGAAAACTACCAATCAGAGCAGCCGGCCTCTACAGTTCTCCTCCAGACAGCGACAGAACTCGACTTAGCTGTTTGGGCTAGTGTCGAAAATTCTGCCACCATCGGGACTCGAACTCCAGGACCACCCGATCAGAAGCACTGCAGTGATATCAGTTGATGTCCTGAGCTACCTCTCCCGGTGCATTTTAATCAGTACCGATTTTTTCGGTAAAACTCTCCTATACAAAAGGATGATCCTGTTTACAAAAATGAAATTCTAAAACTTGAAAAGTTGGTTGTTGTGAATGACGTTGCAGAAGGAGATGTCTAACTCGTTCAAGATTATTATAACATTGTTTATCAGATAATTTTTTATCATATCTGATAAACAATTTTACAGATCGTTATCGAGGATCGTATGAAATGCTCAACTGCTAATAAATCCTCTCTTAGAAAAAAATTATGTCCAAGGTTCGTTCCTTCAAAAAGTGTTTTGATTCAACAGAAATTACTGTCGTAAATAAACTTATCTTTTAGATGTGTGCCTTATTAAAAATGATATTTCTGTCATTTTTCACGTTATTTCAGAAATTATTCAATGAATTCTTCAGTAATTTGTTTTAGAATCTTTTAAACCATTGTTGAGATTGCCAGCATGAGTCAAAAATTAAGGAAAATGAAAATGTTTTTGGTAGGTAATTTGAGCCCTTTTTAGGGGAATTATTTGTTGTGTGATTTATGTTCGAAATTCAAGGAGTTGGGGGTCTCCCTACAATTGTTTGACTTGGTTGAAATTTTGCACAAAACATTTTCTTGTCGTCTGAAACTGGAATAGGCAATTGGAGTAGAAAGAATTCCACTTTCGTAAAATTACTCTACAGCTAAGGGCCACCGTGATGTACACTGGTCGGTAGATATTGGTCATAAATTGACCTGGAACAAGGAATTAAATATGTCATACAGAGAGCAAAATAATTGCAAATGTTGTACTTGTAATGTTCATTCAATAATTATTTCTGTTCTTGCAACCAATGTTCTTGCAACAAACGTCCTTTTCTTCAACTGTACAACTCTTTTCCTGCTCACCATAGAACTGTAAACCTTGATTTTTTCAAAATAAGGTAAATGAGCGTTGTTTACCATTCCCCGAACTTATTCATTTTTGAGAGAATGTCTGATTTCAAGTTTACAAAGGAATACATGCGTAAGCATGTATATGTGTGCGTGAGTGTGCATATGCGTGCGTGCGTATTCCTTTCGCATCGTTTCCTTTGTGCTCGGACATTTTCCTGCTGTTGAGGTCAGGGTCATTCCCGAACTCCACCATTTCGCTTTTTCCTTTTCAGTAATTAAGGCAACACACGTGTTTCATTCGAAAAGTGGATACTATTACACGTTGTGGTGGTCGAGTAGTACGGAAAGTTTTGCGCGTGTAGCTAATGGAAAACCATAATGGAAATCAAATAAAAAGGTTGTGCGAAAATTGGACGCTTGCGGTTGAATGACGAGACAATTTGTTTGAAATTAACTGGTAAATTAGGGGATCGAAACGGTCGAGATCCACAAAGTTTCAAAGAGAAAATAAACTCTTTCGTTATACACGCAATACATCGTTTTTTATCACATCGCTTGCCTTGTTCTTTCAGAATTGGAGTTTCTCTCAGATTATTACAAGAAATTATTATTTATTTCTACGAGTAAGAAGGTGAAGAACTTAAAACAATAAGGCATAATGAACATTCTTCCAGAACGTTTCTTGAAGCGCATGTTTCTAAATTTACTTCTTACTCTTGGGCTAGTTATAATTAATCAAAATACGGTGGATTGTTTCCACTTGGATTACAAAATGTTTTTTCTCTGAGAAAAAATATTCTTTAAGGGGTTTGTACCGATTCGCGACTAGAGGATTTATCAAGAATTTCCAATACAAGAACATGACTATTTCGCGAATAACTACTTTGATAAACTCAAAACTTTTAAATAAACAACCAAGAAGAAGAGATTTATCTTATAAATTCAACATCCCAGTTCATTACTAACTTTTTCATATAGCTGCATCTTGGAATAATTTAATGCAAGATAAGGATGCCATACTAAATTTAATTCAGAATGTTTTGTTTAAATTCTAAAATACCTATTGAACAACAAGGCACAGATAAAAAATAACATGCGACATTACAAAAAATAAAAAGAATAAACTAATAAAATGAATAAGTATTTAAAAATCAATTACTATTACACCAGTCATTAAAATTACTTGACAACTCATTTGAAGTTTGTGAATAAAGTTCATAATTTCTTTCACAGCAGAACCACTGGCTCTGTTTCAAAATGCTTTCCCCTTTTTCCAGTAATATTCGGCATTGAATTGCTTATTTTCTCGTCTACTGTATGCCTGCCAATGAAGTTTAACCGAAACGTTTCAATGGTTTCAATACTAATGTTTTTTTATTGAACAATGCAATGCTTACATTCAGAGAGTAAATGTATTTTACTAATGAAAAAAACAGATGCACGTAGCGTGATTTACATCCACGGTAAATTTTGATATTTGTGCCGATAAACAGCAATACATTACAATAATTTATACTAGTACATTGAAGAACATTTGGAATTTTGTTATCATTGTATTAAAAATTAAAATACATAGATGCAACTTCAAACGCACCAAGCCCCTGAACTTTGCCTTACAGTTCCAGGCACGTAGCAGGTCCAGTTGCAGTCTGTGCGAGGTTAAATATTCCGATATTGTTAAGATTTGACATTAATAGACGCAGGATATCAAATAGTAAATTTAATTTTGCATAGATTTAGATATTCTACCCGTCTCTAACCACCCACAAAGCTAAGAAATGGAGTACTCAGAAGAGCGTAACCTCCGAAAAGGTAATTGAAAGATCAAAAGGTCTGGTTGTGTAGAATATGGCTTAAGGAACAACTAAGACCGTCCTGTTTCCTCGTATGTTACCTGCATTTATATGCAGGTAATATCAAGCGCCCCCTCCATACAGACGTTCTCAGAGTATTCCCCGTTTGCACCCATGTTCCCTCGCATTCTTCCCCGCATGCTCCCCCATTGTTTGTGCCAGTGCCTGAACGTGTGTTTCAGCGATACTGACCAGGTACCGAGCGTGAGTAAACATTCTATTACTAACAGTCGATAGTAAATTTCACGAATTATTCCACTTATGAATAACATAGGCCAACAAACAAGGGTTTCAAAAAACTTTTTAAATCTTAATAGCTGATTTTTATAGTTTTTTGGGTGCTGAATCCGCATCTGAACTTTATTTCTATCCATAACCCACAGTTTAGGCAGAATTTGATCTATTAAGATATGGGAAAATATGCTATATATGCAAATAAAATGAAAAATTAACATCCTCTAAAATACCAACAGTACTTTATTTAAACATAGAAGATGGCTTTATATTCTTAACATTACATTCTACAAAGTCTTTAAGTGTCCACTGACGTTTATTTTCTTTGTATCTTTTCTTTAAAGCCCTTGAAATAGCTCTTTCTCCTCTACGCCGTTTGCTGACTCTCTCGGCGAAGTGACCAAAAGTAATCTTCCATCATATTGGTGTTCCAGCGTCCCTGATAATGTTTTTTCAACACTTTCATATTTTAATGAAAACGCGCACCTTGTTCTTCATTTACATCACCTAATTTGTCAGAGAAGAATTGTAAATGACTGTTTAAAAAGTAAACCTTGAGGCTCATTAAACATCTCAATTTCTTGAAAGCATTCAGCATATTGTCAACAATTGCTTGATAATCTAGGTCATTTTTGTTGGCTACGAACTTATTAAAAACGTGATTAAAAGCACTCTACGCTTCATTTTCATTTTCTGTCATATGTAGTTCAAATTGGGGATCACACAACACTTTTATAGTATCAGTCTCAATGCAGCTACCCTCTAATAATTTTTCTATAGACAATTGCGTAAACGTTTCACAAAGATACTTGAAAAACCTATCATCTTTAGGTAAGGCAATTGTTTCATGAGACCTAATTTTATGTGCAATGGAGGCAGCAGAATCTTCTGTTGATCTATCAGATGTTCTCGTAGAATGTTCTTTCCCCTGGATTTAAAGATGCTTTTTTACAGGTGAATTCTTTCTAGACTAATGCTAATCTCGTGCCCTACTATCCCATTCACATAGTAAATAAGAGGATTTATAACTTCCTGTATCTCATGCTATTATAGATACTCAGAGCAGCATCTACCTAGCTATACAGAGAAAATGTTAAAATGTGAACAAATGGTGGGTGATACGACATTTTTAATGTTATTTTTGGAATCAGCACACTTAAAATGATAAGAATTAGATGAACACACACAAAAAGTTGTTTGGTCGTTGGCCTGTGTAATCCTCCAATGAAATGTAGAATCGATCACCCATCCAATTAGAGGGTTTTACCATATTCGTTTGAATTCTGCAACAAACCCGAAGCCTGATCGCCCCGAACTCTGATCATTTTGAAGTTCTCCTATCCCACCGCGAGACGTGGCTCAGGGCATGAGCTGGTGTCACTCCGGTGCCTCTGACCGGGAGGTCGTAGGTTTGAGTCCCGGCGGTGACAGGACTTTCGACACTAGCTATATAGCTAGATCAAATTCAGTCGATTTCTTACGGGGAATTCTAGTGGCCGGCTGCACTGATCGATATTTTTCTGTGGTTTCTGCGATCAACACCAGGCGTATGCCGAAGCAGTACCCCAGTACCCTAACAAACAGGCCACGGACCGCGCGCGATCTTTCCTTCTTCTTCTTCCGTGTCTTATCCTCACCCTTTTCTTATACACGCTTATACACACAAATATGAATTTGCAAACAATTTGTCAACGGTGATCGTGAACAAATTCCCTGAACAACATCCAAGTGGAAAGGTTTCATTACTCCAAAATTAGTTGCAGCATTTGATAGGTGTCAGGTAAGTGTGAGAGATTCCGTGTATATTCTCAAAGCTACCATTACGGCACTTGGACATAATACCCGTGAATTTTCGTATCAATGGTTCCTGCGTGCTTCTAAAACAAAAACTTAATAGAGAAATGTTAATTTTTGCTTGTCGCCACCATGAGTATGAATTAGTGTTAAAAAGTGTATTCCAAGTGGAATTCAGTCAAGTGTCTGCAAGTCGCTCACTTGATTGATAGTCCACTTGTAAAAAACTTCTGAGATAATTGAAAAAAGGTCGCTCCTGATAAAATACATTGCTATGGAGAAAAGCGTATATCTGCCTATTTCCAAAATTGACAATAATCTTGCGTTTTACCAACATTAACTGACAAAATAAATAATCAGAGATAAATATCGAAAGTTGATAGATTTTTGTGATTACATTTTTAGGCGGAGATATAGGAACAAAATTTAAAATTCGACCTTCAGTGCCGTGAACCATGTTCAATTGATGGTGAGGGCGATTTATTCCCGGCAAATGCCATTGTCCAGCGCCCACTTGAAAATTACGAGCAAGGATAAAACAGCACTGTTAGATGTCTGCCTCTTCATCATGACATCCCACGTCAACACAAGGATCCAATTCATTTTGACAGGAAACGCCTAAGGCCAAAATAAGTGATTTTTAAAGTCAATTACGTCTAACGAAAAGGTTGATAAAAGCATATTGAAGGCAGCTTTACAGAAGCAGGGCCAGCATTTATGATATTTCGCTGATGAATTATCTGTCTTGTCACTATTTGACGATGTTGTGGACCAAGAAAACCAAAGTAAGAAGAAATTTAAAGAAACTAATGGTGCTCCAGAATGGCACAGACTTTCCCCTATTAGTTTTATATTACCTAGGGTTGGGAAAGCTATTCGAAATTGCCACATACTCTCGCCTCTGTATCGTCGCCGAAAGTACATTTTATTTTACTTTTTCCTAATTTTTCGGTTTCCTAATGGTAGATCGAAAATATTAATTTTAGAATATTAAAAAACATTAAAACCTCGTCCTAAATGGCAATTTTGTTTGATAAATTTAGAGCCGTTTTTAAGAAGACGTTTAAGCGCTACTAAAAATGCAAAATTTGAAGTCCTTTTTCACAGAAAAGTTTTGAGTTTGCAAAAAACTTCATTTGAAGTAAATTGAAGCACTTACACTCACAAATACTATAATGTTTACAAATTGCTGGTAATGTGCATAAAAAAGATGTGAGAGATCTTTAAAAAAATTATATTAGTGTAATATTTGAAGAAAAAAATACCCCAAATTCAATTTTATGTCATAGTAAAAAGTGTAATTAGTACTATCCGTTCAAAAAGTTTGAAGAAAAAATTTGGAGCCACAGTGTTTTAAAGACTCAAAAATTTTCGGTGAAAAAGCGCTTCAAATTTCGCATTTTTTGTAGCGCATAAACGCCTTTTTTTAAAAACGGCTCCAAATTTTCCACAGAAAAATGTCGTTTAGGATGATGTTTTAGAGTACTTTAATATTCTGAAATAATATTTCCGTTATACCATTATGAAACCGAAAAATTAAGAAAATGTCCAAAAAAATTTCAATAAATTATCACATTAATACACAAAATGTCACACAAATTATGACATTAATTTGGGCGGCGATAATGGCAGCTGGCAAAAGTATGTGGCAATTCCGAATAGCTTGCCCAGACCCAAGGAAATAGACTGCTAATATGGGAAAGTCTGTGCCATTCTGTAGCACCACTAGTTTTTCTTAATTTAGCAATTGGATTTATCAGCTCTTTCGTTATCAGAATGCAATGAGGGTTTTTCTGCCGAAAAATTCATCACTTTTCCGCGCAGCATTACATAACTTCCCCTATACTACGTTTATTACTCCGTATATACATATATGGTTAAGTAATAATGGTTGTAAATTTAACCAATGACAATGAATCAACCTATACTAAACGCTACATCTCGACACGGGAAGAACTTTGTGATCCATTATACGAGATCATCTATGACTTCATTTCGGTCCAAAGCAATTTCTTGTTTCAATGTCTTAAAAATAATGACATTTTGCTCTTCGAATGTCCTACTTCGTGGTCAAATAAATCTTCGTTTGAAGAAACTAGAAGGTTCCAACGCTTAGGGCAGTGAACAATTTAGCTGAAAGCGCGGTACAGTTGATGCATTACTTTCACGGTGTAATAATGGTTAAAGAGGAACAGAAGTAATTTTTAATACGTAGTGTAAAAGAACATCAGATGATTTATCTTGACTGTAAACAGCAAGCTTTGAAAAAAATTACAAAAGAATGTTTCCTAAATACTAAATAGGTATATGATTTGTAAATATCCGTCCTTTATTTACCAAATAAACATTGAGTTCTACTATTTTTCTTTATTAACACAATATAAATGTTCCTGCCGTATGTTTGGCATCAGGTCGGTACGATTTATCATTATCCAATTTCAATAATGTTTATTATTTGAGGTTTTGAAATCAAATAGAAAAAATATAGAGGATCTGCGTATCTGATTTAGCGAAGAAAAATTTTTCCGTTTGTCTTGGGACACCCTAATGGACACAGCATGCTAATGTTCTACTCTCATTACAGGGCATTTCCTTCTCGGAGAGACGGAAGCGGGCGCATGTCTCTGTGGGACGAGACAAGACAGACTGCATGGCGCACCAACTGTTAGAAAACGCTTGAAATGGAAATATGCCTCATTCCAATATAATTAAATGTTCGTTATACATTTTCAGATAAAAATACATCACTAAAATTGTAAGAGTCATTTAATTTGATTATTATTATTATTATTATTATTATTATTATTATTATTATTATTATTATTATGATGATGATGAAATGTATTAAAGTAGTAAATATTCATCAGTACGGGGCGGATTTTGATGGCCTAAAACATCCTCAAATATGATTAATAAAATGCTTTTAAAATGTTTCAAAAATGACTTAAAAGCAAAGAAAAATGACGCAAAAAGTTTCATCAAAACCAGTTCGGATGAACAACAAGCTGTTGGATACTTTACTGATGTATTCAAGACCTTTCGTTCAAGTAAACTCAGTTTCCAAACTTTTGGTTTGGGCTGTTGTTTACTAGAAAATCTTTGACTTTAGTTATCCCGAAATTGGCCGAACCGACAACGGCGCTAATGTGCGTCACAGGAACCTTAGATTACATACTCACAACGGCTAACATTATAATCTCTGAGCGAAGAAATCGTATATCCTACTCAGGAATTCTGTGGAGAACATTTGTTGCATCTCATAAATATTATTTGAAGCAAGTGATACTAAAATGATATTAAAATCGATGAAATCTGCAAAAAATGAATTAAAAAATGACAGAAAAAGGTAAAAAAATTACTTATCAGTTGAAATCGCCAAAAATGCAAAAAAAAAAAAAAAAAAAAAAAAAAAGACTTACAACAAAAGGGAATGATCCATTTTATGACATAAAATTAGTTTCCCTACTAAACTGCATTGTTTTAAAGTGAAAAGAAAAAAATGACATTTCATTAAAATCCACCCCTATTCGTCAGGGTACCCAGAGCCTACTTTGCCTTCCACGGTGTCACCACAGTTGGATTGAGGGAATAGGTTGGGAATTTACGTCGCCTCAAGCTGCAATCATGAGGTGGTGAGGGGGCAATATTTTATCTTCTTTTTTTTTTTACCAAAAACGCTCACTTCTTTCTTTATTCATAATTCAACTTGTATGTGGCTTAGGGTCGGGATCCCAAAATTTAAAAAAAGTGCACAGAACACACTTCTCCCCGTAGCACATCACAAACAGTTTTTAACGGTTTTTGATGTAAAATAAATAAAAATTGACCCTTTGAAGGCTGTTTCATAACGAGAAGCAAAGAGATTTAAAAAACATACTTATCTTATTTGTTGTTGAAATAATTCAGAAATATTCAGTTTGCTGATGCATTTTGAACCCCTCTCGTATTAAGAAACTGTAGTGAGCCTTTCAGGAACGTTGAACGGAGGAGTAACTCGTGCTCTAGCTCTCACGAGTATGCAGTGATAAAGATACAATGTTATTAATTAGGAGGTGTTAAAAGTCTTGACATGAAGAACGCGCCCTTTTAAATCGCAGAAATGCTTTTAAAAATCCATGATAGTACAGACATGGTGATTAAAATAAATTCTCTATTCTCGGAAAATGAAAATAATGACGGCTAACGTTCAATTTCATTGCTGCTCATTGTCACTATTAATGGATATTTTATTGAATGAAATGTATTTAGAAAAAAAATTGAAGAGTGAATTTTGCTTGAAATGTGTTTTAGAATTAAATCTGAAAATAAAATATCATTATATCAAAATATTTGGAACATATACATTTATTCCAAAAGAAGTGAATTTCGAGGTACGGTACGTACAGAGTATACCTGAGCCTGAAAAATACTATTTCGAATATTTACATATCGCCTGCACGTTTAAAACAAAATACAAAACACATGGGAAATAACGGGGAGAGAGAGAGAGAGAGAGAGACAGACAGACAGACAGACGGACGGACAGTGAGAAAGGGGGAAATAATGAAGAGAGAAAGGACGCAGGACGTTTTGGAGGACGCAATAAAAGATATCCAAATGAGAATGAAGAAGACAAATGAAGGAGGAAAGACGTAAAACAGTAAAATTTCATGTCCATGAAGTCTGTTTATAAGATAATCGTTGAATAAGTACGTAACGAAAAAAAGTTCCTGAAACTCAGAGTTAATGGCCCAAAGACGAGCGATGAGCAAGCCAAAATATAATCATTCACCAACTCAAGGGCAATATAACATCCACGCTCAAAATTGCCAGATATTATGCCAGGTATATTTGGGTATCGGTGTACAATTAAGCCACTGCCTTGCGGCTTCAGCAGCAAGAGGGGGGGCTTTGGCTTACTAACTAAAATTTAACATAATTAAATAAAGTAATGAAAAGTGAATGCACTTTGGCATTCCAAAATTATGAGTAATAACATATCTTTTTAATTTGAATTTTAAATATTGTGAGATGTTTCCTTCAACGGATTAGATTTTTGCCTCTCTTAGAGGCTCTCTCTTATACATTCACGTATCACACGTGCTTGATTTCTTGACCTCTATTAATAATATTATGGAATGATTCTTGAGTGTAGGTCATTAAACAAAACCATTTTTAACCCGCCAACTTTTCGGCTTTTTATTCAGCCTTCATCAGGGCATTTTCTCTGAATCTTTCGGTTCTAACCACGATTCTTCCCACATTTTCTTTCTACAGTTCATAGTTTTCACCACACACATTCCTTCAACCGCGCCATATTACCAACGCCACCTTCTAACTGATCAGCCCTGATGAAGGCTGAATAAAAAGCCGAAACGTTGGCAGGTTAAAAATGGTTTTATTTAATGACCTACACTCAAGAATCATTCCATGACATATCATTAAATTTGTTTAATATTGTACATAAAGCCATTGCTTCAACTCATTCACTCGGGCTCATCCGCGTTTTCATCATCGCTTTGCAGACGCGCCCTCGGATGAGTCTCGCACGGGTGGGCGGGCGGTTTCGCCGAAGCGTCGCGGCGCCGCGAGCCCCCTCCCGGTGCGGAGCGGCGCGCCGCGGCGAGGCGGCCGGGCGACCTTGCTCCGTGCGGGTCACGGCGGCGGCGGAGGCGGCGAGCCAGCCAGCCAGCCAGCGGCAGCCAGGCAGGCACTCCGCCATGGGCCTTCAGGGTGTCCGCACCACCTCACCGGCGCCGCCGCCGCTGCCGCCGCGCCGGCCGTGCCTGCAGCCGGTCGCGCTCGGCGCGTTGGCGCTGGCGCTGGCGCTGCAGGTAGCGGCGGCGGCGGCGCAGCTGCAGGCGCGCGAGGAACCGCCGCCCTTCCGCACCGAGCTCTTCCCCGAGCAGCTGGAGCAGCAGCGCCTGCAGCTGGCCACGCAGTCCCTGCAGGGCGAGCTGCAGGAGATCCAGCGCCGCCTGCAGGTGGCGGCGGACCCGCAGCAGCAGGCGCGCTTGCTGGAGGAGCAGGCGCGCATCTTGTCGCTGCTGCAGGAGACGCAGGTGGCGCAGCAGGAACTGCAGGTTCGCCTTCAGGTGGGTACCTCTTCTTAATCTTATGGACACAAGAAGGGTAATGTTGGGCATGTAATTTCCAGTTCAATGTTTGAACGATTGCTTTGCTTTCTGTATATAAAGAATCGGAAATCGAAGATATAAATTGATTAATTCGGTTAATTTCAACTGTAATGTTGCCGATATTTTCGCGTTGCAGCCTGTTGGGAAATTCTCGGAATGTTTCCCTCGGCTATTTGGCGAACTCGCGCAGCTTCCCGTTTGACGAGCAAAGTTTAGCACTTGAAACGTAGGATCATGTTTCCCGGACTTTTTTTCATTTGGTTAATTTGATACTGAGAGAAGATAAATTACATCATTAAGTTAAAACTAACCGCCAACCTCGTGTGACGTGCCTGACTGACGCCAGTTGTCAATCTTCGTCACTGCTATTTGCTTTATTGTTCGCACAAAAAATCACGATGTATTTACTATCACCGCGAGGCGGTCAGGTCCAGCTTTGCTTGCCAGAGAAAGTTTGCATTAAGGAAGCGCCGTAGGTGCGTTGCGTCATGCGTAAGTCTGACATAATAGAAAATTCAATGTCAAACTTTTTTGAACCTAAAACCCTTCAAGGTAACGACTACTTGATTTCCATCTCAAAGCAATCGTTGATGAATTGCTTATACATGATGACTCTCCATTGTTGGTTTTTAAATCTAAGCACAAAGGGAACGACTGGTTCAATACGTCAAGGGATAAGCCAGAAAACCGTAACCTATTGCACAGCAGAAAATGAAACTCTCTTAACAACGTCGTTGTATCTTGCTCTACATTACTTGATACTACCATTTGGCTGGTACCAACCCACCATTTTACCATTTAGCCGATTTGAGGTTACTTAAAAGAAATGAAACTCGTGTAACGAAACAACTGGATTTACTACACCTTTAATTTTCATCAAAATGAGAATCTGATATTTAAACTTTAATAAAACAAACAAAACCTGTGATAACAAAATCCTGGTGTTTTTATTATTCCAACATTATTATTGTTATTTTTTAACTAATAAAAATTGATTGAGGTCGTATTCGACCCTACACTGCAGTTGCGAGATCGTTCTTGTGCCCACATGAAGAGTTGAAGTCACCACCACACGCTCCTCATTCTTCCCCAACAGCTGCAACTGAGTGGCCAGCAGGTGCCATTAGTACCCCGCGTCCCGCCACCACCGCAGACCACCCCGCAGCCGCGCGCGCCGCCGCCCATCGTGAACCGCCAGACGCAGCCGCCGCCGCCGCCGCCGCCGCCCGCGCCCGCGCCCACGGGCCCGCTGCCCGACGCGGGGCCGCCGTGCGCCATGGACTCGGGCGAGGCGGGCACCTGCCGCCCGCTCGTCAAGTGCATCACCTTCTACGCCGAGCTGCCCGACCTGCGCAAGCAGACGTGCGCGCTCACCGCCGACGGCGTGCTCGGCGTGTGCTGCCCCAACAAGAAGCGGCCCGCTGCCGGTGAGAGTCTCTCATTTTTATTTTATTTTACTTTTTAAAAAAAGTTTAAGGTCGTTAGGTATCATCAAATCTAGATCGTTAGCGACCACTGTTGGGTTTAACGTTACGGTAACTGTGCAGACGACATGAAGTGGTGAAGATAAGGGGTGAAAGGACGAACACAAATATAACCATGCCCAAGGGGGGACTCGAACCCGCGATCCTTCGGTCCGAGATCGCCACGACACTACTGTCATAGCGATCTCGGCCACCGGGGATCGGCTCTCTCTTCTTGGTGCACCCCAAGGCGCGGATGGTGACTCGGGGACAGATCTTTGATTTTCGCATCTAATCGGGAAACGAAACCAAGCAATATTGCTCATGGGCTGCAAAAGTGGCACAACTTGCAGTTTGGATTTCCAGAATTGCAGATTGGTCTATCTTCGAGCAGCAACAGGAGTATATGTTACAGTATAGTATTTCACCAACAAATGACAGAAGTGTGAATGTAAGAATGATGCATTTCAATATAAGGTGAAAAATTCAAACTCGGTTGCTTCAACACTGTATTTTTGAGTTGTGACACTATTGAAGCCCACGAAGAATATTATTCACGAGGCCAATAATCCTAAAATCCTATTTAGATGCTTCCTTTTAACGAACGATTTCGGAGTGTTGGGAAATGTGCGCATGCGCTGTTTGCTTTGTCACTCCGTTCAGTGGTTCCATAATCTGCGCATGCGTACGTTCACTGTAGCTCCGATATCGTTCGTCAATATGAAGCGGGTCTTTCGAATGCTTAAAATATCTGTTTCCTTATTACGATGGTGCGCGTAAGTTTAACTACAGTGCACTCTCACTATAGTGCACCACTATACCGCATTCTCACAGAAGCTGTTCTGAGTCTTCATTTACTTCCAGAGCGGTGTAAACCAATCACAAGAGGGCCTTCTAGACAGCCCCGTGCACAGGGGTAGCCACTGGGGTCGCGCGTAATTTTTCGCGCGTTGTGGGAGGGCAAGGTACGTCGAGAGGTGCGACGCTGACATCCTTCTTAAGTGATGCGCTTGTCTCACTGTTCCCTCCCTCTCCGCAATGTAGGTGAAGTATTCGAACAATTCTGTCTTCTTCCCATCTTCCTAATCATCGGATAATCCACACAAGAGGATCAATGTCTGTGGTCAACCAAAGACTGTCTCCTTTTACTTTCTCGTTACGGAGTTGAGGGAAAGTTATGTAGTGCTGCGCGGAGAAACGGCGAGTTTGCGACACTTGACAGGACTCTGGTCAGGAAAAAGCGGATAAATCCAATTGCTAAATTTAAAAAAAAAAATTCTCGTCATGTGGTGTAGCCAGAATCCATATTTTGTGGGTTCTTGATACCGTAAAGGAGAATGACGGCAAAACGTCTGTCTGTGAACGACGCTAGTGGCTAAACCGTTCGCCGATTTTCTCAAAAATTGATATTCCTCAATCGATCTGACAGATGTCGCGGCCCCTTGAATTTGAGACCGATATTTTAATTTTGGGAGTTCTTTACACGCATCTCCTGGGACATTTTCAAAATTTTCAAAACAATGGCTCCATCGCTTGTTGAATAATGTGAAGAACGTTTACGACAGTGGTGCAGGTCTAATGTTCGTTGAAAACTCTGATTTTTCGAAAATTGCAAAAGTTCAACATTTTTTCGTATTCTTCCTACAACTAAAATATTAATGATAGGGATTTTTTCCCTCACTAAAATCTGCTCCTTAAAAATGATTTTGAAATAAGGTCATGTACAATTTTTAGAAATCTTGAGTACTTTTCTCGTAATGGTGCGTGAAAATACTGGAGAGAAAGTACTTGATGTTTTACCCCCACTAGTTTCTGTTGGTTTCGTTTGCAGGATTTTGTATACATTCTCTTCCAGCTTGTTCTGTGGAACAGAAGCGAACGCTTCTCCGGTCGGAACACAAGTGTGCCCGCACAATTTCCTTGCGATCAGGCGGCCGTCCCCAGAAAGGACGGGAAGAAGGGTGAGGGGATGAAGTGTCCTCGGTAATGCCCAGCTCGTTCACCAATTGAGAAGATCCTTTGGTTCTGTTAAGATCGAAATTCATTGGTTAAGATCGAAATTCGTTTACAACATTAGGAAGATGGAAAGTAAATAAGTTCATGACGCAAAAAATAACTTCCTTCTCGTAGTCGGGCAAAAAAATAGTAGAGTACGAGACAGGATCTTTGTTGCCGTGGAGACCAAATCACTTTTTTACATTTTCACAAGCTCACAAGAATAGAGATCTTGCACTGTTGAAGGGAACACACACACACATGCTTGTCACGTCTACTTTTTCATTTTACTGAGTACAGTAGCACATGTCTTACGGACGATGCCAAAGTGATTTTACTTTCTCGCCACGAACTAGAGAGAAAGTTACGTAATGCTGCACAAAAAAAGGCGAATTTTCGGCAGAAAAACTCTTATTACAGGGCCCTGGTAACGAAAAAGTCTATAAATCCAGTTGCTAAATTTAGAAAAAAATCATCCTCAAGTGGTGAAGGCAAAATCCTTTTTTATGGGTCCTTGATACTGAAAATGAGAATGACGGCAAAACACCTGCCCATCTATGAACAACGCTAGAGGCTAAACCGCTCATCTGATTTTCTCCAAAATTAATATTCCCCAACCGAGGTGGCTGACGTCGTGGGCCCCTTGAATTCGAAACCGATGTTTTAATTTTGGGGGGTACTATATATGAAGCTCCTGAGACATTTTAAGAATTTTCGAAGGATTGTGATGTTTGTCTTCCATATACTGAGTAGGTGTGGCAAAGTGGTTTGGATACACGGTCTAGGAATATGAAGGCTACTCATCCGAGGCTTGGGTGTTTATATCTTGTGACTACGAAGTGGTTGATTTTCTCATACTACCACATTAACATAACTATTCATCTATTATCATTGTTCATCCCTCAAGGTCATACTAAATGCCATAATATTTTCTACCATGATAAAGGTAACAAGTAATAAGAATCAGAATAGAAAAAGATTGAGCCTTACGAAGGCACTATTAACTTATTTTAGAAACAGAGCAAAAAATAGATTCTTCGAATTCTGATTGAAATTCATAATTTCAAAACGTGAAGTAGTGAACAACAAAAAGCCAATTTTTGCAAAAATCTCAAACTTTATCAAAAGGGTCATGTGTGTCCAAACTAAAATGCCTGTACTTGAGAATGTAGCTTGTGGTTGCTATCTACGCTTTGTAGACACACTGTATCGCACGTTGCTCCCATTAGTAAAAAAAAATCATTGAGAACTACTTCGCTGTAATCTTTCCCGATTTTCTTTGCTCTTTGTTCAAAAATGATTTTTAAACGATCCTAAACTGTATTTGTTAATTTTTCTGTAAAACATTTTCAAGATCCTCGTGGAACTGGGGTTGTACTCCTATAATATGCCGAAATTCAACTTAGGGGTCATCCATAAATTACATATCGCTGCAGGGGGAGGGAGGGGTCTGAGGCAATATTACGCTGCGTTACATAGAGATAGGGAAGTGCGTTACAAGGGGGGGGTATTGAAAATACTCAAAATTTGCGTTACGTAATTTAAGGACGACCCATTACTGTATCAACTAATTATAAAAATACATTGATCGGTTTGTAACTATTAACACCAATTTTCCACATTTCATTAAAGTTTCGAAGCTTCTTTCCATATCTTCACAGATCAATGTTGCCGATCGATTTCACGTCGTGTGTAGGAGACAGCTTCTCTAAGAAGAGCGAATCGCACTAATCTTTATGAAAATCTATGTAAATGTAATTTGTTAATGATTTATTCTATTAGTATTTTAATCTGATATTTGTATTAGCCTGTACTATTTACACAAATGGACTTCAAATGGAATATCTATAATAATGAAAAAGACTTGGTGACTATGTAGGAGTTAATGATTGAAAGGAACATTTCAGTGACACACACGTTTTTATTCATGTAGCTTTCGAAAATAAATTTTAATTCAAAAAATATTGCAAAATAAATTATTTATGTTGCAGTGCACCTTGACCTCTTCAGCAGGGACCTCTTGATACTGCATTCCACTTTTTGTTTTCGACGAAATACTAAAAATAAGTCCGCGAAATGTTTTCTAGTGGAGTGAAAACGTTAATATTTATAGAAAGTATACTTTTCAATCTGTTATTGTGTACGTTATTTTACACGGTATGGAGCTTATGCAATATATAAGTTCGTATAAATGCCATTGTTTCGTTTAGTAAGTAATGAAGTTCAAGTGCAAGCAAGTTTTTAATAAACATCATTACTTTCATGTAGTAAGTGCTGATGTTCAAGGATAAGGAAGGAAAATTGATTACGTATTGTAATTAGATCTGTCTTCTCCGGGTGCATGCTCTCCTTATTAAGATTTCTTTTTCTCAGAGGTAAGACTTCTCATTATTTGAGTAGTATACACAATTATAGTTTTCTTAATGTAAAAGAGGCAGAAAAGTTTCAATGATCTAATAGTATTCACGGAGCATTTTATGCATCTTGAGTACCGTTTTGTTTCTTTGTCCGCGGTCAAGGTTTTGAAGTTGATTTTCCAGCTTAGTTACAGCAATAATCATCACAGAACAGGAAGTTAAAAATAATGAGGGAATGTAATTGCGAGTTAGCATCTCCTCGTGCCGTCTAGCGTAAATTCCGAACTGAGATCTCTTGTACGGAAATTGTAGGAATTACCCAAACCTATGAGTCACCGGGAATACTGTTTACTTCTCGTTCGTTAATAGAATACTGAAGTGAGAATGAATGAATTTACTTCGGCAAAAAGGTTACAGTTGCATTGATCGTGCGAATCGAATAATCAAATAATTTATATTTTTCAGAAATGTATTATTGTCTGCCATGTACTTATTGCATTCATTTTATCAAACACTCCACATATCAAGTTTTCTATTGCATTAATTATAACAATTTTATTTCAGTTTTGGAGAGGATAACATTTTCCGGTATTAATAAGCGAGTTTTGTAAACATTTTGGTGAAATAATATCTTGAGAGAGAATCTTATTCTTTCAGAGTTGTTCGTTTAGTAAGTGAACATGCTAGTTTAAGCACTATTGCATGACAACAATCTCGCGTGTTTAAAAGTTTTCATTCGCACTTAATGGCATCCAACACATTTTCTGTATGTCGCCTCTTGTAAGCAGCAATTGTACAAGGGACTTTGCAATAATCACTTCATTTCATATTGCGTTGTCGGGCATATTACTTAAGTTGGTAAAGGAATTTTAATGTATGAATCTTGTGAAATGTTTGCATTTATTTATGGTCACATTATTTTCGAATAGTAATCCGAAGTTCGCGTGGTTCGATAAAATGCATCGGTCTAAACACGCTGAATAATTAATGATCGTTACAGGGGAATTTATTGCTGCGAAAATTTCGCGGCTGGAAATCAGAGAATAGTGGAAATCAATGAACGTTTGCTCGTTGGCTATTCCCATATTAAACACGGGCGTGGGCAGCGGGATTCCATTCCACTTTCCACTTACGTCCGTGAAAGGGCGTGCGAATTTCCGTGTTTGTTTATTGGGAATGATTCACGCAAACTGCTCCGCCTACGAAAGCCTTCAAAGGAGACCAGCTGGAAGCGTAGGCTTTGAGATCGGCGAACGACTGTTGTGTCACAAGTTAACTTGCGATGAAAAGTAGATGGAATGCAAATGTGTGCTTTGCACACTGAAAAAATATCTTTAGAGATGACTACCAGGATAGTGCAACTATATTGTCTGTAACTCTGTCATTAATATATCAGTGTGTTTCTAAGAACTTGCCATTGTTTCACTTTGATATTGTCACTTGAAAACGCTTTTCTTTTACAGGACTTTAATTATTTTAGAATGATATCGCAGATTAGAGTTTCGCTTGTTTAATATATTCTCATGTTAATATTGGATTACTGTGTCTATAAAGTCATATTTAATAAAGCTGAGAAATTTGCCTGCCGGAAACAGGTATTGTTAAAATTAATGTTTACTTGAAATATATATAAAACTCAAATGTCAAATTTTATGATTGTGCACCTGGGTGAGATGAACATCATAGATTCATTACCTACTATTCAGCATCAATTCTGAGCTGAAGCATCTCATCAGTAAATGGCATGAAAATAAAATAAGCGTGGCCAAAGACACTATAGTAGGAACAGAATTTCAATGCATGTGACTATTCCCCTCCTTGTAATAAGAATTTGTTTTTGTACATGAATCATCCAACATCTATTTAAATTATCAAAACATAATTGTATGATACCTATCTTGTACATTTTGTCTGATTTCTTAATAATCATCATATTCCTCTGAATTACTAATTATTTGTTGTATTTTGTTAAAAACGAATATCTTTTACCATTTCCTATATTTTCATCATTAAATTTTTAATTGTATATTTTGTGTTTCCTTACGTGATTCATTGTAGCAAATATCTATTTCATGTATCTGTATTACGCTAGATATTTAAGAAGAAAATCACAATCTTTTCCAGTAACATGCCGTCGAGTCCGTCCAGAAAATCGTTTTCCCCGAAAATCGGTAATACACGAGACTCGCACAAGTCACAGAGGGGGGGGCGGTGGCATTCCCCACAAATGTTAGTGAAACAGGATGCGAAATGAAAGGAACTTTACTCCTCGTGGTATGTTGATGGCTGCTGAGGGGTTCTTGGAATTGTATTCAGTCGTGGTTCTAATGCACAATTTAATGTGTTGAGCGGCAAAAATTCCATTATGTAAACTAAAGAATGCTATTAACTAAGACTACTCTTAGAATTTTAATCATGAGATTCATTGAGGGATGTTATTAATAATTTTCTGAACAATGTGAAAGATGTTCAATACGAAGATATTGTTTAAACAACCCTCGAAACATTCAAGGGTCTCGAATTTACAATGAGCTTTAAGTTACATTTTCTTCATTCTCATCTTGAATACTTTCTGGAAATCATATATCACTCAGTCGAAAACCAGGGGAACGGTTTCCTCACGATATAAAACAGGCGGGAAGTAGGTAACAGGAGCGATGGGATGTCTCCACGAAGAATTACTACTTTTGGTGCATTAAGCACCGAGTTGTTAACCTACTCGGGTCATTCCATGACAAATCGGCCAAAATTTTCCGACCATCTTCCGATTCGACTGAAACTTTTTAAATCGTTTTAGAATGACGAAAAAACACTGAATATATTTTTGGCGTTACATTTTACTTCCTTTTGAAAAATTTGAAATGTGATATTTTGCATGAGTTTCAGAGGGTATTTTCTAAAAACTAGTAAAATACCTTCAAATTTGATTTTAATTTGCAACTTGCTTTATATTTCTAATGAGTACATCCCACGCTAAAGGTTTGATATGACAAACCTAATTTTAACGGCATTAATAAGGCCGAATTAAAGCCAAAGTAAATAATTACGATTTGTTTTCAAAATTCATTGTCTAAAATACTCCATCTCGGATTTTCTTCTTTTTGTCGTCAAATTGAAGCAGAGACATTGAAGTTTATAATAGTAAAAAATCTCGATGGTATATTGGAATTTACCAAAGTTATTACCAGTTAAAGTTACATTTTTATTTTTGCTTTTTATGGACTTAGGAGAACTATACATACATAACCGCTTATCATTTGTAAATCTTATTTTCGTTATTTAATGATTAATTCTCGTAAATTTTAAATGTATCTGAAGCATATTTTCGCAGGCAGAAACTTCTATTTATGCCGGGTGACCCACCAATTGTAAGCCACCGTCGTATCTTCTTAACGGTTCACAACATCGAAAAGCAGTTTTCGTGCATCAATGCGGAATCATGGGACAAGTAATCAGCTTTAGTGATATTGTTTGTAATGTTTTTAGTTTTGTGCGGTTGTAGTAGCTGACTTTTCAGAGAGCTACAGAACCGCATTCGCAGTTCAAGGCAGTGTACAGAAAGTACATTGGAACAATGCTCAAGCTATACATGCTCTTTTCGACCAAGCGAAGAAACCATTGTTTCAATCAATTTTGTCATAACACGATTTTAAAATCACAACACGGAGAAACTACGAAAACTACGGTTGGTTTTCCGTAGTTTCTTCGATCAACACGAAGAGAATGCTGGGGCAATACTCTAACAATCGGGCCACGGACCGCATGCGATCTTTCTTTCCTCTTTTTCTCTCAGGTTTGAAATTTTAGTTTTTAAGAATAATTAGCTGTATTTGGAAATAATACACACTGCCGTGTTGTGATTTTAAAATCGTGTTATGACAAAAATTGATTGAAACAAACGATTTAAAAAGTTTCAGTCCTGAACTGTGTCACTCCTGAACCACAAACGTCAATCAACTGTGCATTCATTTTTAACAAAACGGACGTGAACTAGTTTTCCTGCGGAAGTTTGATATTTCACTATTCATTGCAAATTACTGTATCCGTGCGAATAATAATTTGTCATTGTTTGCCGTGTTATTGCCAAATATGTTTAGTAACCAGAAATTACTAAAACGTTGATTTTTTCTTTTCTTCATGACATAACCGCAAGTGACTCGCAAAAGCCGTCAATCATAACTCAGTAAAGCACATCAAAATTAGGTTTAGAGAAGTGCTCAACTCTGTACCACAGAAAGAAAATTATTTTGTTGGCCTTAAGTGTTGGCCTTATCGATTGACGTTTTCGATTGCGTCTACTGCTATGGTCATTAGTCCTATAAGCGTAGTGGTTGTTTCAACCACAGGATGTGGCGGCGTTATTCCCCCGCTGGATGGTAAGATCCGGCGCTGACCTACTCATTAGCTTTCTCCATCCAGGGCTCTCTCCAGAGGTGCATCGCCGCATTCGGGACAAGCTCTAAGCTCCCTCTGGTCTCCCGTCATTTGATGTACTGTAGTGCATGAAAGAGTAGCTGTCTGTAAGGGCTGAGGACAGGATAACGAGAAGGAAGGGAAGATCGTCCGCGGCCTGTGGCCTCTTTGTTTGGGTACTACTTTGGCATTCGCTTGCTATTGATCGAAGAAACCAAGAATATCTACGGATCGGAGCAGCCGGCCGAATTTGGTCGTTAGCGTCTGAATTCGATTTAGCTATCCAACCAGTGTCAAAAAACCCACCACTGTCGGGACTCGAACCCAAGGACCTCCCAGTCAGAGGCACTGTAGTGGAGTCTGTTGATGCGTACGGTCCTTAAGCATTCGCAATGTGATGCGAGGACAAGTCATTACACGCTGTTATGAATGCCGTGTCGAGAATGCTGCTTTTTAAATCATCGTATTGTATCTTTTTATAAGCAAAATATGTTGAAAGTATTTCCTTATTACAAATGGAGATGTAAATAAACTTCTGAATTTATTTTCTTTGAGATTAATGGCATTTACACATTTTGCCTGATGACCATACCAAAATAATTTAGAAACTGTGGAATACTCTGCACTGTATCAAAAATACGTCGTCCACTGAAAGCGAATTAATTTGTCGAGTATTTGAAAGTGCGGAGAAAGACATGTAATGTAATGTAATGTACTTAACTATTTATAGACCACGATTCCAGTACTAGTGCTGGACACTGTGAAAAGACCTTGCGGCGCTCGTAATTCTCTGGAACCGCACGTGAACGAGAAGTAGTGGCCTCCGCGGGGGACAGGGGGCAGGGGGGCACCGTTTTCATCTTGGCGGCGAGTCGCTAATAACAGTTCGAAGCGCCATTATGCAACCTCTACCCGGAGATGCGGTTCTTGGAAGGCGTCCAGCAGAGTTGGCGAGGGGGGGGGGATAGGTGTCACGGCGTCGCACAGCTGGCGCTCGCCACTCGGGCCGCCGCCTCCGCCGCCGCCCCGCCACGACACGACCCCGCCCCCGCTCACGCCATCGTCATCGTCACCGTCACCGTCACCGTCAGCCAACGCCATAGTTACCGTTACCGTCACCGTCTCCGTCACCGACTCCATCATAGCCTCCTCTACCGTCACCGTCACTGCCACTGCCACCGTCACAGTCAGCGTCAAAATCACCGCCACCCCACTATCACCATCACCGTCACCACCACCACTACCGCCACCATCGCCGCCGCCGCCTCCGCCGCCGCCCTCCCTCGCCGTCTCCGCTGCCGAAGTCTACCCACCATCGGCGAAGACCCAGTCGAGATTGGTGCAGTTGTGGCGATCTTATCGGTTATCGTTGTCAGTTACGCTGTTATTACAGAAGTAGGAAAGTCCATGATTTCTGCCATGATAAAAAATCTCTTGAAACCCCACATGAGTGATGAGTTCAATAATCTTGTTGAACTCAAGATCGGTTTTCAAACTTGCAAACCATAAAAAATGAGATAAATTAATCTCATAAAATAATTACTTAGCTCAGTGGCCTTGAAATATTGAGGCATGGAGCAGTTTCAAATTTTTCTGCCGATGAGCTCTGTGAAGATCGAGCTCCAAGAATTCTTACACTGCTGGTCTGATCGTCAATTTTTGTCGTTTCCTCTGTTAATACGAGGCGAAAGCCGGAACAGTTACGTAATAGACCACGAACCATGCGTGCACTTTTTTCCGCAATTGTCCCCTCCACTCCCCTTACGTAGACGCGCATTAACACTTCGATTTCTTTACAGAATCTGCTGACGTTTGATCAGCTGTAACTGTGCCATCCAATCGGAACCTGAAACGTCACTACTGTAGGTGACATCAAAGTTCCCGATTGGATGACTCCGTAACAGCTGGTTTATGTCAACTGACCCTACGTTGAAATCGAAGTATACATGCCCCACACTGCCACAGACAGCGGGAGAGCAGTCGGGAGCCAAGAGCTTACCCTCGCTGGGTCGGTACCCCGTTGGCCGTGATCAGAGGCGTATCTACGGTATGACAGACATGGCACGTGCCATGGGCGCTACTCACAAGGGGCGCAATTTAAAGTATACCCGTTTAAACAAGTAACAGCAATTGTAATTTGATGTATCCTGACAGGGCACAAATTCGATGCACCTAAATATCTAGATGCGCCTCTGGCCGTTATACCAGCATTCCGCAAGATGCCGAGTACAGTAGATCGGCACCGGATCTCTCCGTCCAGCGTGGGAGGAACATCGCCACCTGCCGGGTTACAACTATATCTCGTTCTACAATACAGGACTAATGACTTTGGTAGTTGTCACACCCGGAAACAAAATCATCAAACAATCGAACAGACCCTCGTCATCCCCTTTTCCACCGACCCCTCCTCAACCTCGACCGTCCCCGTATCTACTTTGTCTTCGTCCGAGCTTTAATCCCTACGTCTCTCACCTCCGCCAAGGCCCCCTTCGACCCCCGGTGCGCCACCTGGCCGCTGACTCACCGGCCGAAGCAGGATACAGATCGAGAGCGCTTTCGTGGCGTCCCACGAGACTGCGGTGGTGCCAGCAGTCGCCGCGCCGCCCCGCGTCGCCCAGTCCCGGCCCGGCCCGCCCGGCCCCGCTCCGCCCCCTCCCCGCTCCTCCCTGCCCCGCTCCGCCCCGCTCCTCCCCACCACGCCCCGCCACGCCACGCCCCGCCACGCCACGCCACGCCCCGTCCCGCCCCGCCCCGCCCCGCCCCGCCCCGCCCTGCCCCGCCACGCCCTGCCCCGCCACGCCACGCCACGCCACGCCACGCCACGTCCACTCCCTCTCACCCGATGAGGGGTCACCGACTGCCACGCGGCTTCCAACGAAAGGAGGAGGAGGGGTGGTCGAGGCCGCTCTGGATCCGGGAGATCTCGCGATCGATTTCACACTGAGCCCATTGCGCTCCGTCTCGCTCCGCCCTGCCCCGCCCGTTCGCCCGGGGTTTTCCAGCTTCTGCATCGCAGATTCACGGCAGTTGCCGGGACGCTTCCTCGCGGATGTCGTTAAAGATGGCAGAGATTGCATGCCACCTTTCCAGGGCCGTTTTGCCAACGAGATCCTGATCGCTGCTATCTCACACTTCATTTGTTCTCATTGGTTGAAGATAGATTTTGCAACAATTAATCGTCGTTAAAATAACTTTTTTTTGTAAAAAGGTCATAGGATTTCAGGACGCCGTAAAAGAATGGCAAGTGATGACGGCCTTTTCGCTGTAAGCTCTAACAGGACCTTTCGTTTGTCTAGGCTAGTTTAAAATGGACCACAACAATAGCAGCCGCATAATTAGTCCTTGAGCCTCATGACTGTTCTCAAAAACTTGACGTCTACAATTGGTAACCATAATTCACCTACTACTTCGATAAGATTTTTTCACCCCTGATCAGTTAATAGTAGAAACGCATTCGTCTTGATCCCATGAAATGAGATTCATTTCTCCAATTTATTCACCGCACAAAAATTTAAAAAAAATATCTTTGTTTTCAACTGTTTGGCTAAAGTAGCCACAAATAAATAAGAACATTTCATTTTGATTCATTGATTTCTTTGTGTTTACGAACGTGTCAGCTGATATGGTCATTAGTCCCTTAAGTATAGTGCTCATGATATCCTCGTCCGCTAGATCATGAGGTCCGGCACCGATCTAATGTCGTTTTGCAGGGGTTTCCTTCTGAAGGAATCTTCGTCAGCGGGACTGCTGGGACTAGCTCTATGCTCCTGACTGGTCTCTTGAAATGTATGGTAGTGAAGTTGGTGCAAGCAGGATAATGGGTATGCTGAGTATGTATACCCACGCGAATAATTTGGAGTGAGAGAAATATTCCATAAACTCATATTCCAGAAATTATCGACGTTTCTCGGTATTGTGTCGACTGACGCAATACGCTATTAACTATGTTGCATGATCGGCGCAACAATTGCAATTTTACATGCTTGTAGCTATATGACCGACAAAATCGATTTGCAAAAATTGTTACATGAGTTAATATAAAAAATGCAACGCAGCACTGTTTTTACATTGCAGAAATGAACTGCTGAAGTTGCACAAAATAAATGTAATGGCAATTTAATGATAAACTGACAATTTGAAAAATCCTGTTCGGTAATGTTCCCTTCTTATACATTTTCGGTGGTAGATGGAGGGGTTGGGAGGTATACACCGGATCAACTATCCACTCGAACTTAACACTGCTCGCAGGCCCTGGATATAAGTGTGTATGTGTGTGTGTATAGAAGGAGAAAAGGGTGCGAGTGAGGAACACATTATCGCGTACAGCGAGCGATCCGTTTGTTAAGGTACAACTCCGGCACTCACAAGTATTGATCAGAGAAACTACGGAAAACTAGCGATAAGGACAGACGGCCGCTGCAATTCTCCTCTGGAAGGCGGCTGAATTGGGTTCTAGCTGTATAGTTAGCTGTTGTTCAAAATCTACCGTACCTCTTCCCAACTGCTCCCATCCTCCTCGTTCCAACATCTACCAACCGGCTCATAAAGACATTTTTTCACATTTTCTCAGTGAATGAATGAATTTTATTTTAAAACTTAGTAAAAAACAATAGTTGAATAACAATACACATACATATATTTTTATCAATGTATGTTTCCCTATTAGGAGAATAAATATGTCTTTAAGAATATTACAGAAGAGTACAACTTGATGTTATAAGCAAATTCTCATTGAAGAATTTGGATCTGTTTTTGAGAAAATGTCGTTTGGGCATTTCTGAAAATGCCCAAATTTGCATTGTGTCTAAATCCCCTACGTGATTTTTAATAACTAATTACTTTGATACAGAGCATCCGCATATCGCAATGATGTAATAATGGTTTCTCCAACTAAAAGTGGGAACGCAGAAATCGAGGTTCGCAAAGAGTTTTGAAGATCATCACCCGCCTCTGGGTTAAGCATACACACAAGAACAGAAATAGCGGAAACTCAGTGAACCTGTTTGAGAAATGCTGCGTCGATGATGAATATTTAACGTAGAGAACTGTTCTGTAACGAAGCGCGGAAATAAGTAATTGTATGATTAATTCTTGTAATACTCTTTCTATAAAGCTATTTATTCTCTTTGTTTGATTACCATTTTAATATAAATAAAATGAATGTTTACTCGATTAGAAAATATTCCAACTGATTTTATAAACGTCATCGGTAGTGATTATCGATTAAACAGAAGTTTTCGAAGTATGCCCGATAAACAACCTTGTAAATCTTCATGTGAAGTAGTTTACTTATCATGAGTAAATATTTGATAACTCCCATCCTTTCACCTTTCACCAAAATTTCCTCTCAAAGAAAGATTTGTGCGTTGTCAAAAATTTCCTCATGACAAAGCAAGAATTCACTCGCACCAAATGGTATGATTAAATATTATTGTTACTTAGAACTCTCAGTGTCAGGGTTTCCACCAAGACAAAATTGAATCTTAGTATTCCTGAAACTTCTGTTGAACCCAATACGAAACTAATCTTCAGGTTTTTCTTTAACTGCACGAGGCAAAGAAGGTTTTTTTTAAATAAACACGAATGTTGAGAATATGTCACATAATTGTAATGTATTTAGTTACATTTATTTGAATATGACTTCTTGGAAATGGTTGAAATGGTGTTTAAAGTTAATTCTTTTGAATTCTGTGGTAGAAGCAGAGATCTTGTGTTTAATGGGTGTGAATAAAGACATAATCTAACCATAATAATTCAATTAAAATATTTAAACATTTAACAGCCAGAGTTATTTTCCGTGAAGTCTTTTCCCATATTCGCTGGAGTCTCTAACAATACTAACGGAGAATAGTGTAAGTACATGAAGTTTTAAACTTTGGCTTAACAAGTACTATTGTAAAGTTTAATATCTCTGGAGTTAGTAATCCATCAATTGTTAGATTAATTATTTAAAACTGGACGTAAGGGGTTTTAAAACTAAACAAGAACCACAGGAATAAATTGAAATCGTTCAAATAATTTCCCAAGAGAATTTTGATTTCCACAATAACCACTCGCACCTCCTAATCTAGCCACGTACGGAGCGGACAGAGCGACGGGCATTGCGAATTGAACGACAGGTCACGTGAGGCTGATCGTTTGCAGAATGCAGGCGGCCCCGAAGCCCAACTTCTCAGCAGTTGTCTCCTCTTGATCTTTGCTGTAAGCTCCCGGATGCGACCTCGCCTCCCACAGCAATGCGTCACGGTATTGCGTCCGCCCAATGTAGAGCGACCTACGTCACCTGTTTGAGCAATGCCGAGGGTTCCACGAATCCGCTTCGCACGGCATACGGTATTGGAATTACAGAGGACGACATTGCTGTATGAAATCATTGCTATTTCTTTAGCAACGCAAATGAGAATGTTGTGAAATAGAAACAGTACTATTAACTGTAAATTTATGGCATTATTTTATGCTTGATTGTCTAAGTATCCAAGGGAAGATATAATTATACATAAATTACGCGGATCTCCATCTTGGAAGGGAATGCTGAAATGTCAATAATAGAAATGCTCACTTCGTTTATTGTTAATAATTTGTTCGAGCTAATTGTTTAATTTTTTATTTATTTCCAATTGCTTCAACGACTTCCAATAGCAATCAGAAGTTTGAATGACAAGTCAGTGCACGATGATCTGACGAAATTCCTCACGTTTTGCACCCTCCTCTTAACATTAGTAACGATTCAGATATTCCTCTGGATGATCCACCACTCACGATGTGGAGAAAAAATTGAAGATATTTCCGTTCAATGTATATCAAAAGAACTCTGAGGTTTTTACTCAGAGCAATTTTTGCTTGAAAATTGCCTTCAAGTCCCTTCACAGAAAACGTTCGTGTGATCTTCCAAGTCGACATCATTCAGTGGTCTTTTTTGATTTGAAAGTTGGTGACGTATGTTTCACTGTCTGACGTCATTACTTTCGATTGTCAATAGTCGTTGTCTCAGCGTCCTATTCGTTTGTCCTCCACTGACTCCAGAATATAACTATCACTTGTGTAGAAACTAATTTTAAGATAAAACGGAATGCGTTGTTCAGTTTCCATTAAACTTCTGTATGTCAGAAATTTAATTTTGCATGTTCATTCAAATGAGTTTTAATTCTTGAAACATATTTGAACTTATTGTGAGCAGAATTTCAGTAAAAATAAGTAAAAAAACATAAACAATTGAGTTACATAATTTGAAATTCCTTTTTTAATATCATTTGATCTACTGCGAATTTAGAATGTCTCAATTATTTCCATAAAATACCTATTCTATATTAGGCTGTATATAGAGGAGAGCTGGGCGTTAAAGTTGATAGCACTCAAAACAGTGTGTTTTGTGTTATTAATTTTCGGTATTTTTGCATTTTTTTACTATGCAAGTATTATCCTTTAGAACACTTCTCATTACATTCGGTAAAACTTTTACGGTAAAATATTTAGAATTTTCTTGGAAAAAATAGGCTTCATCCATCTGTTGTCGTCTATGCAGTGTGATAGACAATTTGTGGCTCATGAGAAATCATCGGTTATTTCATGAAATCAAACAGTTCACGAGGACATCTGAAAAAAAAAAAAAAAAAAAAAAAAAGCTTCCGTGTGGGTTGTCATCTTTTACAACAGAACCCTTCAGAAGGGAAAAAATTGTTTCAGTTTCCCGCAACATTCACAATACATGTCTGAAAGTGTATCAAATTTTCCTCCATTTCTGATCATCATCGCAACCTAACAACTCGCACTTTCCTTGTTTCCCACAGCGGAACCCACTCACCGGAAGTCGTTCTCTGTACCGAGTGCAAGCTCCGTGACGACCGCGTAGAACCTCCTTCGCAGCTAATTAAAGCTGGACTTGTTTCTGAGGAAGACTCCCACCACTGGCCACGACACGAAACTCCAAGAAACACTCCGCGGGACATTTAACCTTGTGTTTGGTAACGGCGGGTCGTAAAAACATTTTGTTTTTACAACTATACTACGCTTTCGGACATTTTTCGTTGCGTTTGGTAAAACGGTTACATGCTCTAAAATGATTAGTGTCTTCTTGAAAAAAAATCTAGAAACACGTTTTGCAAATTTCACTGCAGTAATGACCAGTTTTTCGATCTGACTTCCTGCTCCAAGAACAGAAATGAACAAATGATTTTTAGTATCGATTGTACATATTTTTATTTTCGAAAGCAGTCGTTTCGTCGTCTGCGACGAGTGAGTTAGTTCGCGAAGCGTGGTAGAATAGCGAAGCGATAATTACGAATTTTGGTCATAAGTAAAATTTGCCAGGTTTTTTACTAGTTGGCTTTTGATTATTCGTAAATTTGAATTTTAATAAAGACCGCATAAGTCGACCGCATAATATAAAGTTATAAATAATGTTTAACAATTGGTTGCACAGTAAAAAAGTTTGAGTATTCAGACGTGGAAAAGAATTATTGTTTGTTAGATGGAATCGGGTGGCTACTGTGCTCGCTTTCCTTATGTTGGAGCCTGAGGTTGGTTCCCAGAGAGAAGGCAAACTGTAGTATCCTCTGAGGTTTGGGCAATAGAGAAGCTCCTGAAGCAAAGGATGAAGCTGAGAAATTATACTCTTTCTGTCAAATGTGTGGTTACTTGTAGAGCCTAAGGTGCACGGGCACTTTCTGGTTAGATGAGGAAAACAAATGTTAAACTACCTCGCTTCCAAATTACGTGGTATGCCTCATTAGTACTAGTTTTATTGTGGGATCCAACTAGCCTTAGGTAACACATAGACACATGAATTTGAACTTTAGAAACGTGTGACCACACAACATGACGTATATTTTTATTTCCTGACTGCCAAAATACTTACAGTTTCAGAATGAGCACAGGTAAACTGACTTACGTTATTTATCTCCGTGTTCCGTGCTAAAAATGTCAATAATGTTTTGGAACTTACAAGCACTGAAACCGGTTTTACCACTTTCTGAGATAAACCATTGAGATGGCTACAACACCAGAGCTCTGTAAAATTATGACTGAACGAGAATTGCGGTTCAGGCTTCGAGGCCCCTCCGTTTGTACGGAGAAGGCTGTAATTAATGATATTAATCATCAATAAATTCTTTCTAGTTTCGTGCATTGACCTTAGCTGAATGCGATTGCGAACTGTTCGCTAGTAGACTCGCCTTGTTCACGGTAATCAAACACTGTCACCGTCCAGTATCAAAATATTTCAGGTCTCTCTTTCATGTGAATAAATTAATAATAAAAATGATGTATCATCTAATGAGAACACAATAAGAATAAAAACATGATGCATATAGTTGTATGCACATACTGTTATTTGGAAAATGACGCACATTTAAGAAATAATGACTGATTGCAGACATATCGAATCTATCCGCCTAATAGTTATTGAATTTCTGTTGGTGCTATAAGCGCGCGCCGCCTAAAACCGAGGGGGGGGGTGCAACTACGTAGCAGCACCCTCTTGGCCCTCTTTTCATTAATTTTTTTCATTGACATTTATCACTAAATAGTTTAAGCATGCTAGGAGAATAACATTAAAACTTTAATGATAAAATAAAATTAAAAAGATAAGGGAGCAAGATAAACTAAAGCTTGAAGATGTTTTTTTCTGGAGTTGGTTGAAAGGTTTACAAAATTGAAATTTATATAAAAATGTTTACCAATACTTACCTTAATTACAGAAATGGCAATGATTTACTGACCTTAATAATATTACCTTAATGAAAAATATAACATGTAAATACGAGGGGTTGGCAAAATTTAATTCATATCTTGCAGTACGCTGCAGATAGCTCTGCAAGTGACTCTATTAGCATAGAGAGCAACTTGAAATCAGTTGTCCGTCTACCGCCGTGCGAGGTGAATGTAACATGTTTCCAACAGAACTCTAATTTCAAGACAGCCGTTCACCATGAAAGGAATGCCCGTGAATATCACAGGGAATTGGTGGAAACTCTTGGAATAATGCCCTTCCATACCGGACAGCCGCGAGATGCGCAGGAGAGTTTCTGCAAAGATGCGCAACGACTAGTGAATAGCAACGCACGTGACGACCTGTGAGTGTGCGGATCAATGTGATGTGCGGTAATCGAGCATCTACCTAATCACGCCTTTACAACGGGTATGTAATGTTTTTTGTGAAGTCATATTCTCTAAAATGCCTTTGAACATGAAACGAGTACGGTCATTTCAAATACCTTAATAAGATAAATTCAATTTTTGTGTGTTGATAAATGTCCAAGCACTTAGTTTATATCTAGTCCTTTCATGTGTATATTTGAAATTTTCCACTCCTCCTCATATTCTCATGAAAAAAAAATAGTTACCATGACTTCTGCCCCAACCCTCGTATATTCAGTAAAATTAATCACAGAAAAAAAATTAAAAGCGGTCTTTGTCTATATTATTATTTTAAAAAATATTTTAAATAAGACAACAGTTTCTCCATCTTATCCCACCTAAGGGGTAAGATGACGAACGAGAGTGGATAAGATGATTAATAGAGACAACATATCAATAAGGGTGTATACTATTTTATTTAAAAAGGCTGAGAAAGTAAATCAGGTACAAAATAACAAAATAGCCATAGCTGAGGTTCTAAGAGTAGGTTACACCATCATCAACACTTGAAACCATAAGGTAAGGACTTGTCGCGTATAAGCGCGGACTAAGCGCGTGCCCATATCTGTTTGGCATGATGATAATTCCAGCCCGAACATTCAGCATGAGCACAAGATTTGCATCTTTAACACTTGTTCCCTGCCCTCCCCTGCTCCTCACAAATATGTAGTCTTATTGGCGAAGATCCTAATACATCATCCACGTCATCGCGTGTGACAACATAAGGAGCCTCTCCTAATTCTGTATCATCACTTTGAGTTGAATCGTTATCTCTTAATTCTAAAACAGCTGCATTCGTTGACTTATTACACTTTCCTCTGTCATTTGTACTTTCTTGCTCATCTCAAGAAGAAACGTTTTAGAATCGTGCACCGGAAAAGACGAATTTTCAGCAGAAAGACTCTGATTGCCAGGGCCTGGTAACGAAAAAGTGAATAAATATTGTTCATATGTAGTTCCTCTAACACGTTGTGTAGTTAAATTCCATGTTATGTGGGTCCTTTACACCGAAAAATCGATTGACGGCAAAACGTGTCTGCCCGTCTGTGGTCAATGCCCAATAATAACTGCACATTGGGCACCAAATACGAACTTCACATTTTTAGATAATTTTATCATTTCTCACAATCCACATTTAAACAGCAACTCGCAATATCAGAAAGGCATTGGCCTTGAACAGTATTTCTCGAATTTCAGGGGAAACCCGAGTTTGCAGTTGCAAAGCCACACAATATTTGTTTGTTCGCACTCCAATTAAGATGTGTGTTACACACTGAAATGTCTTCCATTATTCAATTGCAATGGGGAAAATCACAATGCGATGCAGGTTGCGGACAATGGGGACGCCCCTAGACAATGGCAGTGCTTGCCGGCCCGGTAGCCGAGATCGCTAAAGCAGTAGTGTGGTAGCGGTCTCGGACAAATGTCGCGGGTTCGAGCCCCGCCTCGGGCCTGGTTGTATGTATTCGCCCTTTCACCCCTTATCATCACCATATCGTTTCACCCTCATAAATATCATAGCGTTAAAATTAAGTAGGGTCGCTAATGATCTAGAAGTTGGTATGACTTTATATAACAAAAACATGGCAGTGCCCAGCCGACAGTGGCAGTGCTGCTATCCAATAATGACGGCCGTTGCCGCCAATGACGATGGCTATCACCGCCAATGGCGACACTCGGAGAGCGAGAGGCGAGATCGTCCGCAGTAGTCCTGCTCGCTGTCTTACATATGCAGGCACTAAAGGTAGCGAACCCATGCATGCCACCTGGTGGTACTTGATGCACCGTGCCAACTGGTGCTGCATCATGAGGGGTGGCACGTCCCATCACGTCGCAATAACGTATGTGGACTTGCAATTTTAAATCAGTGTTGTGCAAACTGTATGTAAAGGTTGCGAACTGCAGGGGAAAAAAATCCAAATACAGCTTAGCAGCTTTGCGTTCAGCTTTCTCTACTTCGAAAACTACACTTCAATTGTCTTAATACAACCTAATAATGTGACATTTTTATTTAAAAATAAAATTGTGCGTAACAATGATTTGATGACTTGGAGGAAATTAGAGGCGGAACACTTGGAATTCGAAGGTAATAAAACAAAGAGTCATACTCTTCAAAAAATGATTCGCCATTCTTGCAACAGGGGCTTGGCACTTGGCGCGCTATTGCAGGGTTGCCAGGTGTGATGCGAGCTCTTTCCCCACCGCTACTACGAAATTTCCCCAACTTCGAAACGAAAAATATTCTTCAAATTATGAACAAACGACACGATCTGTTCTTGTCGATTTCATTAGCTGTCCCCTGGTATTTAAATAATTAAAATCAACAGACGTCCTTTGAGCTGCTTCGTTTTCCTCTTGTTTCTTTCTGTGTCTTTTTTTCTCTTTTTGATACAAAAAATAGAGAGAATAACGTCTGTTGTTTCTATTTTATTCATAACAATTGAGAGAATAATATTTTTCTCTGCTCCGGATGAAAATAATTTTCCCCGAAAATTCCCATACGTTTCCCGTCCATTTACACGGCCCCATTTTTCCCCCATAACGAAAAAAATCCCCATTTTGGGGACAAAATTCCCCAATCTGGCAACCCTGCGCTATTGACACCCGGTGACGCGCGCGGCCTTGCCGTGCAAGGCGGCACCTCACCTCCCTCTGTCGCCGCGTGAAGTCAGCGCCTGTCAGTCGCCTCCCTCCTCCCCCCCTTCCGGCGCCGCGACGCGCGCCCACGACGCTCAAGTAGCGTGCTCGTCACGAGGCGGCGAGCCAGGGCCCCGCTGCCACCGCCGCCGGTGTTTCCGGAAGGAGATCCTAACGCGCTGTTTCTGGACGGTCCTATTATTATATCTGGGCGGTGTAATTATTATAAACATTGCGTTTTAGCCCTCAAGCATCTCTGAGTTACCAGCGTATCAATTATGGTCGACTGTGCTTCTGACCGGAAGGTCCTAGGGTTCGAATCTCCACTGTTCAAGGATTTGCATCGCTAATTAAATAGCTAGGTGGAATTCTGGAAGTGCATTCTAGCGGCCGGCTGTTCCAATTGGTAGTTTTCCATGGCTTCTCTGATCAATACTAGGCGAATGCCGGTCGGGGCAAGGACCGCGCAAAATATTTCCTTCCTTTTCTTTGTTTTCTCACCTCTAACTTATTCACTCACGCTTATCGTCATTCACCAGACACTGTCGGAAGACCAGTCGTGAGCTTAGAGCTATCCACAGATGGGACGGTGGATCTCCCGCCGCTGCCAGTGGGAAATACCTAGGTGAGAAACACTTCAAGGCAACGTGTAGTAGGTACATCTCACCACCGGAGCCCGAGCTCACCATCTCACCATCCACGAAAAACTACCTCCCAGAGTAGCCGACCGCTAGAATTCTCCGCCAGACAGCGGCTGACCAACGAGACAAGTTACACTGCGATTTTCCGTTTTCTGCTGCTGACACAAATCAGGTGTTGACGGTTTCATCCAATCGGGAACTTGAACGTCACCATAGTGACTTTACTGTAGCGACATTTAAGCTCCTGATTGGATGGCAGTGAAACAGCTGATTCCTGTCAGGGGCAAAGTGGGGAAAATCGCAGTATAGTGTCAAAATCCTGTATAATTGTATATATTGGGTGCCCTTTGTCGTTAGCCACATAAGGCAAATGGCTCACGATCCGTAAGGCAGCAGCTGGGTCGCACCCGTGGGTACGTGAAGCCGCTCCGCGCCAAGCGACGGCCGCGCGGGCTTGGCCTTCGCGCGCCCGTCCGCCGCCGCCTCTCCCGCGCAGTGCGCTCGTCGAGGTGTGTGGCAGAGGGGAGGGGGGCGTTAGGTGCGACGGCGGAGCGTGGGCGCCGGACGCAACGCGCCGCGGGGAACAGGAGACGACCCTGCGGCGCCGCAGCCCATCGCTCCGGCCCCGCCCCCGCCGCGCCTCCGCACAGTGGTTCAGACTGGAAGAAAACGAAAAATATGTTGCGGTATTCTGTTTACCAGAGTTTCTTGACCTATGAATTATGAAAAAGATGGATATGATGTTCTTGAGTTTAGGTCAATCATAGAAAAAAAAATTCCACACGACTTTTTATTGGTTGCCAATATTCATGTTGATGAATGTTGTAGAGAATACAAAGACAGAATTATTATGAATTAAAGAATTTTAAATTATTATGTATTAGAAATAGGACATTATTTAAGGTTATGAATTGTGTATGGGAGAAGGCAACAACCCCATGTAAATTACTCGTAAAATAATTCCAACCCTGATGAAGGTCCAGTAAAGGCGAAACGTTCGCAACCAAAACCAGTAGTACTAAAACAGCACGTACTTTTGGCCTTTAGTAATGGCTATGTAATACTATTGATACCACAGTTTCTCTTCGAATTAACACATCTCAGCATTTTTTTAAAAATCATTTGAAATCGTACAGCATTTAGTGCGAAAATTAAGTAGTTTCTTGCAATAAATTTTTTTTTCAAAACTTCAACTGAAAATGTATTTCTGGTATTGAATTTATTGTTGTATAAGGTATGCAATGTATTAACGAACATATCAGATGCGTTTGTCATCCTCACAATATTATTCGTAAGCAGAATGCAAGAAAGTAAAGTAATTAAAAGTTAATAAATTATCTGGTACCGATAGCGTTGGCAAACAAACGAATTTAGAAATTTAGACAGGCAGAAGGACATGTACAGACAGACAGACTTTTCCCATCAATCAATTTTTCAGCATCAAGGACCCACAAAACATCGATAGACCATGTGTTAGAGGATGATTTTTCTAAATTTGGCATATGGATTAATCCACTTTTTCGTTGCCAGGGCCTTGTATTAAGAGTTTTTCTGCCGAAAATTCGCCGTTTTTTGCGCAGCATTCCGTAAGTTTCTCTCTACCGTGGTAGCGGCTAGTGAGGAAGTAAAATGGAAATGTTGCGTCGTTAAAAATAATCGGTTACTTCGTTTTATCACAGTTTGATTTCCAAATGTGCTCTTTTTCATTTGATTAGTTGTTACAGAAGACTAGAAATTTCATTATTAATATTTGATTTACTGTCAGGTAATTAAATAGACATTAAATAATTCAAAAGCCAATTGTAATTTCCGATTTAACAATTTTTTCAAGTTTAGTGTCATTAGAATTAAATTGTAACTTACACAATTATTTACAGTATAAATCTCAGAAAATTTCTGAAAAAATAAGGCTATATTATTTCGTAAGGTTGGAAACATTCTGTAGACAGATGTAGGAGTTGAGTTTTAGACTGCAAGGAAAAGAGTTTTGATCTCCTGATTCACAACATTCGACTGTGTGCTGTCGACATGACTAGCGAATCACACGGCAAGGTCACGCAGATTTTGAGGAAGGCTGACGGCGCCGAGGTCATGTGCGGGCGCACGCTGATAGACGCCGCCAGCGGCTCAGGTTGGCAGAGATCAGCCGCCTATGTGTTAAAGTTACTGGATAACATGTTACCAATATCACATTCTCAATTTGGTATTAATATTGTTCTTCGCTACAGTCCAATTCAAGTTGGATTCACGTAATCGCGCATTATTTTGTAAATCATGAAAAATGAGCCATTGTCTTACATTCATTGTTTTTCCTAAATATGGGAGTGGAGAAAGTATTAAGTAAGACGGATCCCGAGCTGTCCATGGCTAGGTGATTGAGATATTGTCTCGGCATCCGTCCAGGCCAAAACTACGGAATCGACCAATAAGAAGAGACGATTTTTACTTGTAGAATTTTCATTGATGTAACATCACGTTTTCAATCCCTTCTTACTTTCTCGTTTCTGCACAAAATCTTTTGTTGTTGATCCCTGGTATCGAAAAAAATGGATAAATTTTGTTCCGGGAGCGTTGGCTCAAGGCATCAAGTGGAGTCACTGCTGTCCCTCTGACAAGGAGCTCCTAGGTTCGAGTCCCGACTGTGCGAGAATTTTAGACAAAAGCTTGCCGGCCAGATCGAATTCAGTCGCTGTCTGGAGGAGAATTTTAGCGGCCGGCTGCTCTGATCGGTAGTTTTCCGTGGTTTCTCCGATCAACACCAGGCGAATGCCGGAGCAGTACCCTAATGAACGGGCCAAGGACCTCTTCCTTGTCCTATCCTCTCCCCTTACACACACTTAAACCAACATGCACTACACCACCACACATGCCGGGAGACCGGTTGGGAGATTAGAGCTAGTCCCTGCTGGGGCGGTGCCCCGCTGGTGAGAGATACCTGGTTGGGGGAAAACAATTGAAAATTGCAAAAAATTAACATTGCAAAAGTACATTGCAACAGAAGGTTTTTCTGAAAGAAAATCAGATATTTAATTTATGCCATCTTCACTTTTTCTTAATGCGCTTGTCGCGAAATTTCTGCTTGAAGTTAACGCAATTTATTAAAACAATCTTAAAAACGGTTCCGATTTTTTCTTTACATTTTGCACTAGGAAAGAGCAAAGCAAGCTGTAAAACGGCGCAGGTCTCATTTTTACACTCGAATTTGAATTTTCGAAAATCTCAAAAGTTAGAGCGCGAGAACGTATGTGCTGGTGTAGCACCACAAGTTTCAAATTTGTTTAAAGATGAACAAAATGTTGACTTGATCCAAATGCCGCTCACAGATATCCTCCCCAATACACACATTTAAAGCCACAAATCGTGGGATGAGTACCAAACATGTATCTGAGTTTAATGTTGTCTACAGCGCAATGTACTAATATTACGTGATAGCTTGTAATTTATAAATAATGATCACATAATGTAGTATGAAATTTCACTAGGTGTATTGATGAAAAAGAATTGAAAAATACAAGTTTGATAAAATGCTGCAAGCACATAGAAACTTCTGTCCCTGAACGTTTATCGAAAGTGAAGAAGTAAATGGTTCTTTACTTCAGATTTCCTTTGTCATAAGCTACACCAACTCACGGCATCAACTTCATCATAGATTTTATATCTTCGTAGTGTGGGAAGGGGTCTGGCACCACGTGCAGGGGAGTGGTAGAAAGGGCAGAAGGTGCCCTCCGGGCCGTTTCCTCAAAGCCCTGAGGCGGATGAGAGGAAGCAATAAGAACAGGGATGGCCCCCGGTCATGGCAAACAGCAGTTTATTGGGGTAGTGTAACTTACTCGTACATTGGCACATGACGTAGCCCAGCCTCGCCAAGGACTGTTCTACGAAAGAGAGATTTTGCAGCTGACATCGGACGGATTAACGACACGTGCATGGTGGTCAGGGGTGAGGGCGGGAAGCCGCTCGCAGGACCCCAGAGGTTCGGTCTGGACTAGCGGGTTCATTAAGTGTCGTGGATGTCGGAGTGTCGGCAGGGCAAGTTAGGGCCGATCTGAACCGACAGAAGGATGGAAGGATGTCAGCAGGGCCAATTTGTTCCGTTCTAGAGCGACTAGGGGTGAATGGAGGTCGGCAGGGCCAGTTTGGGCCGACCTGAACCGACGGAGAAGTGGGAAGTCCATGCACACGGGCGACGAGATCACGAGTGGCATTCGTCCGCCCGCTAAGGGGTCAAACTGTTATATAGGCCTTTACTGTTGAGATGCTCTTTTCGAGCGGAGCTACGCAATTATGCTTATGCGGGCGCCAGTTGTCTGCGGCCAAGTGTGTACTCAGCCCTTTTTTCGAACAGGAAGACTTTCTTCCAAAAAATATCAGCATCACTGATTTTATATAAGACTACGAAGAGGTTAGTTTGTTGAAATCTTAATTGTGCAATCGGGGTATAGAGAATTTTAGATAATGCACAGTTTTTCGATTGATAATGACAATCAAAGTAGTCCCATGTACATATATGAATTACATTGTAGGTGATCTTCTATTACATATTAATAGAATCCTCAACAGCGATAACGGTGACCACACCTCTCATATTTTAAGAGACTTTCCTCTAGTAGAGTGTATACCTCACTTCCTGAATACAGGAATGTCCAGGAGCAATTTCTTTTCTGCTGTCATCCTTTCTTGCTTTTATGGATGGAATGCATTCTGAGCTACTGATATAATCAGAAAACACTTCACACTCCATTTTCACCTCTCCTCGTTGACGTAAAACAGTTAGTCACGCTCCTTTGTAAATACAGACGCAAATGACCACAGAGATGACCTTACAATTCTTACGTTTGCCAAATTCTGCTGATATATCTAAATTGCTCTACCTGTCACTCGGTTACAAAATGTTCCACAGTTCCCCACATCTTTGTTTTATATAAGGAATGTCCTATACTACTGTTTTCAATGAAAAACTCCAAAAAAGGAAATTTTGGTAGATAGAACCATCTGCTACTCTCTTCGCGATATGTAAATGAAGTCACAAAATATCTGAAGCCAAAAACGTTTCGAAAGGTATGAAAGCTTTGAAAAGATGTGATGTCGTATTCCTAAACCTTCTAAGAAAAGGAGGAGCATTTCTTACATTCTTACATTCAACGCTCTTCAGCGAACCTACCATTATCCTCCTAGTTAGAAAATAATCCAAGTCATGGTTATTTTTAAGCGTATTCATACTGTAACGTCACAGAGACCAAGATTTCTTCCAGTACTACTGAAAGTCTGAAAAATTAAGTTTTAAGAGCCTGTATAGATAAGAGAGCGAACCATCTAAAATATTTAGCTTTAAGCTAATATTCCAGAAAGCAAGTTCAAAAGATGTTTCCGCCTCCTAAATATGATGTGCACACTTAATCGCACGACGAGATAGCATCATATACACCATTAAATGTTTGTAAAATGTAAACACAACGTGGAAGAAAAACTATTTTCTTCCAAGAAATGACGTACACATTATTTGCCCCGCATAGTGCAATATTCGGGCGCAACTACGAATCGTATTCGACGGTGTGATTCACTCTAAGTGCTATTAGGCTGCGCCGACGCAGAGAGCTCTTATCGCTAGCACTTTTCGCTGCGCTCGTATCGCTTATGCGCGCAATCTTTCCGTCTTCTTCCTTCTGTCCTCACCCCTTACTTACATGCACTACACTACCACACTTCTCGGGAGACCAGTCGCGGGCGTAGAGTTCGTCCTGACCAAGGCTATGCCCCGCTGATGGAACATACCTGGTCGGGGAAAACCACGCAAGCCAACATGTAGGACGGCGTCGGATCTCGCTATCCAGCAGGGGAAGATCACCGCCACCTCCCGCAATAAAACATGCACTACATCTCGAGACTAACTTCCTTAGCTATTGAAACACTAATCAATCACTCAAGTTTCTGCATCAAGGGTGTGTCCATGGGGCTGGATGAGCAAGATTACCTCTACCTTCCGCGATAGAAACGTGCACTACAAGAGACTAACGTCCTTAGCTGTTGACACGCCAGAAACACTAATCAATCACTCAAGTTCCTGCACCAAGGGTGTGTCCGTAGGGCTGAATGGGCAAGATTACCGCTACCTTCCGCGATAGGAACGTACACTACAAGACTAACGTCCTTAGCTCTTGAAACACTAATCAATCACCCAAGTTCCTGCATCAAGGGTGTGTCCGTTGGCGCAGACGTGCCCGTGGGGCTGGACCGGCCCAACAACGGGGTGCTGCGTCCACCGCCGCCGCCGGCCGTGGAGGTGCCGCCGCTGACGCCACAGCAGCTCAACCAGGCGGCTGTCGTGGCGCTGGAGGCAATCCAGAAGCGCCTGGAGCTGGTGACGCGCCTCTTCCAGAACGGCTTCGTCATCCAGCTGGGCACGCCCGCCGCCTGGCACCTCGAGTTCTTCCAGACCAGCAACGCCACCCTGGAGCAGGGCGAGGAGGCGCAGAAGAACGTGGAGGCCAGCGTCAGCCTCGTCAACGAGTGAGTTGGACGGTTCGGGTCTTTGCGTGGAAGTCGCAGGAAAATCGTCTATGCACTAGTTTTGTGGCGGGTAAAATTGTAAGAATTCTTGCCAAAGGAATGCTGAAATCAGGTAGTCACTAGAAGGAACAGCTTGGATTCCGCTGCTCTCTAAAGATGGTATTAGCTATGAACAGTAGCACAACCAGGATTTTTCTTGCCTCTGAACTCAAGAGACAGCATCGGAAGAAGTAGTTTTAGAAATTACTTTCACATTTTCTAATAAAAAGACATATGTAATAATAATAACAACAACAACATCAATAACATTAATACTTGTGAATTCTGACAATTCAGACTTTTTTTCTAGGCCAATGAACAGTTCTCTGACGCAGGTTCCAACTGACGCCGGACCAGGGTGCGTTCGCGTTGCCCACCTTCAGCATACTGAACACGGTGATTGCCGACTCGTGTCCACGCACGGCCTCCTGCCAGGTCAGCAAGTACCGCACCGCCGATGGTAGTTGCAACAACCTGCAGCACGACCGCTGGGGCCGCGCGGGTACCGCCCTGCAGCGAGTGCTGCCGCCCAAGTACGGCGACGGTGAGTGCCCTCCAAGCCTTCCACTCAACGGCCTTCCGAGCTTTCTGTCTTTCACAGTGTTCCTCCCTCTGCTTTTGTCTCCCTCTGTCCGCGTCTCCTCCTCTTGTTCTTTCTTTGCGTTTCTCTCTCCTTCAGACCTTCCTACCCAACGACCTTCGGAGCTTTTCCTCCTTCACTCCTGTGAGGCGCCGGCTTCTCTTGTCGTCTCTGACCCCGACTGCCTCCTCTTGGTCTATCTCCATGTTTCTCTGTTCCTCAGTTCTTCTCTCTCTGTTGTTCTCTGTGTCACAAATTTAATTGTAAAGATGTTAATGGAATGGATCAAATCAGTTGACCAACTTCAGAGGCTCTATGTGAATAATAAATTAGAGTTACTTTTGTCATGAGATGTCATATAGGTGAATCTCAAGGAAAAATCTGAACATTTCAGAGAATATCCAACCGCAAAACAATTAATCTGCTAAACAGATAGATATCATTGTAATTTTGGAAGCTCGTAAATATGTTTCTGCGAAAGAGAAATTTCAAATTAAAATATTGGTGTTGATTAATTGCATTTGAAACCTGCTAATGAGTGAGGTTCCGCCTATGTGAGGCATTAGTTTTTCTTGTTTAGAATAATTAATCATTATCTTTGGATTGAATGATGGGAAATGTGTAAATTTAACTGACGTTTTTCAATAATAATGTTGGTTGCCCGAACGAGTATCAAGGAAAATGTGGAAAAATTTTGCTACCAAATTCTTTAAAGAACATTACTTTGTAATTTTTGTGTCTTTACATGTTTGAACAGAGAGCTTTGATAAACAAGCATTGTTCATCGATGTTGCAGGAGTGAATTCACCACGATCTGAAGGGTTACCTAGTGCTCGAGTTGTCAGTGTCTCGTTTGCTACCGATGTTGATCAGCCCTATGACAATTATACTCTCTTAATCATGCAATGGGGCCAGTTTTTGGATCATGACCTGACACATACACCTGTAACAAGAGGTAAGGGATTATTTATGCCATATATTTATTATACTATTTTCATTTAATCAATTTATTTGCAAAAACAAAAGTATTTCATTACATTTTCAGGGAAGGATGGTTTTGGACTGACTTGTTGTGACAATGGTGACATTATAGCAGAAGCAAATCGTCATCCTGACTGTTTTCCAATTTCTTTACCTCAAAATGATCATGTTTTTGCTCGATTTAGAGAGCAATGTATGGAATTTGTTCGTTCTCTGCCTGCACCAAGGCCAGAATGCAATTTTGGTCCAAGAGAACAGGTATTTTCTTTTAAAACATGTTTCATCTTTAAAGTATTGCCATTACCAAAGTATTGGGAGAAAATTTCAATTATGTATGTGTTTCAAATTCCATACGATTCTTTTTACCACGCAACCTGACCAACAAGTAGTTTTATCAATCCTTTATTAAGCGATCCTTCACTGCAGGTATCACAATGAAGAGCATTGCATAAACAATCCAATGTATTTTAACTACATTTCTTAAAAAGTTTGTTTAAAGGAATATTTGGATAGTTGAACTTTGCCAGATATGTCGAAATTAGTGAAACCAGTATTTTATCCGTTCACAATTTAATATATTATATTGTATTTTATGTTGTAATGCCTCTCCACACTAAATTAACAATTCCGTCTGGTTCATTATATCACACTGGCTACAAATTATGCCAAAGCTAACATTCAGTGAAGAAATGAAACAAAACACAACTTGCAAATTAAAGAATCGATATATTTGTTTAGCCTATTTATTTATTTACGTCAAAAACAGTTTAAAACTATGTGACGAGCTATGGGGAGAAGTAAAAGTTTTGCATATATTCATAATTCTGTGATCTCTATCCTAAACCATATTCTACTTGAATTTTGAATACAGATAAAAAAGCGTTTTTTTCAAGTTTTGTTGACAAAAATATTCGCTCCTATATAATAAAATATCCTGAAGAAAACATTGCATGTCGTTGAGGCTAGGGACTCAATTTAAATATTAAAACTTTCCTCAAACTTCCAAATTATTCCTCTGTTGGTGGTCTGCGACTTCACAATCTGTACCAAATATTAGAGTATCACACTTGCTCCCCAACAAGGTGTCGGGGTACAGAATGAAATTTAAATATTAAAACATTCCTCGGACTTTCAAATGACTGCCTTATGACCTCTTTAGGTGGTCTGGAAATTTCACAATCAATACCAAATTTTACTTCATAAGTTCTTAATTATAAGCAAATTGTTGTACAAAATATTCACCGACTTACTTGCACACTTGTTTGCACCTTATTTTTGCACTTTTTAAGTATTCTCAAGAATTTGAGTTATTTTATTACAAGTGAAAGCTGAAAGTAAAGAAAAATGTATGGGCAATTTTGACCAAGAATGGAACAAGGATATTATTGTATCAATTTTCTTTCATTCAAAATATTTTACAAAGAGACCATTAACTGACGATCCTCGCATTTATTCAGAACTTATACTTGTACCACAATTTTAATCTGCTGAAGTACCATCTTAACATTTAATGACAATTTACTCCAGGGCCTATTCAAAATCTAAGCTTTTAGTGGTTCTCACAACTGTGACAAGAGGAAAAAATTGGGAAAAATGAAACAATGAAAAATAAATATTTGGTATATTTACTTCAAACTAGAAAAGAACAATAAAATTATTCAAAACGTGTCTTGTGATAAATTTAAAAAAATGATTTACTCTTTGTGTAAATTTTACCCATTTTTAAAGGAAGTCACTGCGGTTTAATCAGGAATTATATTAAGAGACATGGGGGGGGGAGTTTGAAGTGGAAAATTTCATCTTGGAGAATGTGTTAGTATGTATTAGGATAAGGGGTGGGGTAAAAATTGTCTGAAGTGATACACAGCAGCTGTATTTTGAATGGCTCCAACCAAATTATTACTGTGTTATAATTTGAATTTAATTTGATATGATTTTCTTATTTTTATACATTAACACACGTTGTGAACATTAATTTTTGTACTGTTCCTTAGATGAACCAAATTACTGGCTATTTAGATGGCTCCAATATCTATGGTTCAAACAATAGAGCACAGAGAGAATTGCGACTTGGACGTGGAGGATTCCTACGTGCTCAAAATGTTCGTGGCAGACAAATGCTTCCAGAAAATCGAGGTGAATGCACTGATGCAACAGAACGTCTGGCTTGCTTCAAAGCAGGTATGAATGGCATTATGTAAATAAAGATTTATTGAAGGCCAAATATATTCTGTACCATTACAGTACGGTTTGTCTGAAATAATGTTAACAATAAAATTAAATGTTTGACTTTGAAATCATATCAATGATAGTTACTACATTTATCAGTACTCTGTAGTATTATATGAAAAAAAATTAAATACTTGGATGTGAATAATATATTTATGGTCTGATTAGGATTTTATATTGCTGTGTCCATCAATACTAATTTCAAAATATTTCTTTGTGACAGGTGATTCACGGGTTAATGAACAAGTTGAATTGGCAGTTATGCACACTATCTGGATGCGAGAGCATAATAGAGTGGCAGCTGAGCTGGCTAGGTTGAATCCAAACTGGAATGACGAGATTCTTTTCCAAGAAGCAAGGAGAATAGTAATAGCAGAAATGCAACATATTACATATAATGAATTTCTTCCTTTAATATTAGGTACGCATACCAAGCCTGTTAAATGCTTCTATGGTACAAAGTCCATTTGTCTTTATAATTTCCACTGAAATGTTAAATAAAAATAATATTAAAAGGTAATCGTCAAATTGTGATTGTAACTTTCACAATTAATATATAATTGATTAATACAAAACTTAAAACAGCTATCATAAAAACAGCTAAATTTTGAAACATTAATGAATCTTTTACAGTTTGATGTTCAAAATTAAATCTTCTTACTTTCTTCACATCTATGAACAATCCAATAAGTTTGAGATTTGATACTCTGGGTAGACAACTGGCCTAACAGAGTTGCATCTATTTAATTATTTTTTCTGTAAAGTGAATCAGTATTTAAATCTTGTATATTTAGAAAAATGCTATCAGTTCATGAATTTTATTTCACCTTAGGTCGTGATTACATGGAGAAATTTGAACTTCTTCCTAAAGAGAAAGGACATACTACACTATATGACCCAGACCTCAATGCAGGAATTACAAATGTTTTTGCAACTGCTGCTTTTCGATTTGGACATACACTCATTCAGAGTTCTTTGCAGTAAGTGTTTTCAAATGAACTCTCTTTGTAAGAAACAAATCAGATTATTCTTTATTCAAAATAATTATAATTAATTGTATTCTTAATAAAATAATGTCATTAATAGAAGTTCTTTCACAATAAACAAAAAAAAATTATTTTATTCTATCTACAACTGTATTATAAATAAATATTCCTTTTCAGAGGATTCAGTCAATTTGGCACTTTGAGAGAAAATCTCCAGTTGCATAAGCATCAATTTGAACCCTTTGTTCTGTATAATGAAGGTTCATTTGATAATTTTTTGCGAGGATTATCGACTCAGACATGCCAGAAATTTGATCGCTTTTTCTCCAAGGAGGTAATATTGTTTGTATTTCTTATATCAGTTATCTGCAGTACAATAACTATCAACTTAATGCAGTGTCTTTTCTGTATTTATCATTAACTTTTCAGCTGACAGATCGTTTATTTAAAGGAGATCTTGATTTTGGATTGGATCTCGTAGCTCTGAATATTCAGCGTGGTAGAGATCATGGACTTCCTCCATATAATGATTGGCGAGAAGTTTGTGGACTTCCTCGTGCAAGTTCTTGGGAAGGACTCCTTGATGTGATGGATCAACAGGTAAACTTTTAGGGTTGCCTGATATGTCTTCAGAAGATAGTGAACCGGGAGGGGAATGAATAGTAAGATGAGACATATTTTTGAACAGTGGCATTTTCGTATATTAATATAACCATCCTCTGATTTAATATTATATAATCTTTGAATAATGTTATAATAGTCAATAATTTATAATTAAACATATTAAAATCACAATTGACTGCTTTACTACAAATACATTTGGATAAAATTGATTAACTATTTTTGATGCTTCATTGAGTTTGGTGCTTCATTGAGTAGAATTTACAATGTTATAAATCTTGAATAATTCTTTAACTTCCATACACTTATATGTAGTAGTAGTAAAAGCGAGGTTCTTTACAGCTGACGCCGCTTCTCGCATCCTAGCTGCCACGTCCTTCGATCTTCCCAATCTTCCTCTTGAAGATCTCGTTCCTTCATTGCCTTTTCTATCTCCTTTTTCCATGTTTTTCTCGGTCTGCCACGTTTCCTGTTTCTTTGAGGTAACCATCAACTACATCCATTATATCGATATTAAAACCCATTTGATTTTTTATGTCAACATTGGGTACTTTATCTAGGAGTGTAAGGCCACAACAGCGTCTCCAGTAGTTCATTTCCATTGATTTTAATTTTTGTTCTTCGCTCTGATTAAGAATCCAAACTTCTGAGCCATATGTACATACACACACTTATATGTGAAGCTAAAAAAATACACAGCTTGCTTTGAACTGACGCAAACTCCGTTCTTTTGCGTTCGTCAGTCCAAGCATTTTTTATAACTCTGAAAATTCTTTCAGTGCTAGCATTGGAATCTGGAACTGTTCACAATATTGAAACAATTTCAGTAGATTTGGGGCCGAAACTAAGACAACAACTGCACAGATCTGCGCGATAGCCAGGGTTCCCAACAGGTCAAAATCAGCTCTAATCGAGTTTGAAAGCTCTTTTTACATGTTCACTATTCTCATTTTCTAATTTGTAAATTTATAATTGAAATAGTAATCTGTTCACTCAAATAGTGAACACCTGGCAACCCTATACCTACTCTTTTCAAATCACTTTATAATTCACATTTGCTTTATATTTTTTACGTTAAGAAATAGTCTTTGCGTATGCTTGTTTCGTTTTAACTTTCCCGCCTGCATACGTATTTACGAAGTAATATATGTAGTATAGGGAAAGTTATGTAATGCTGCGCGAAAAAAATGCGAATTTTCGGCAAAAACAATTAATTGCCGGGCCCTGATAACGAACTATAATCCGAACAATTCTTTAATGGTGCTACAGAATGGCACAGACTTTCCCGTGTTAGTTTTCTATTTTCTTTGGTCTCGGCTAGCTATTCGGACTTCACACATACTCTTGCCAGCTGCCAACTATCGCCGCCCGTACTATATTTTTTTGGTATTTTATTAATGTTTCGGTTTCTCAATAGTCGAATGGAAGTATTATTTTAAAAATATTAAAGAAGAGTAAAACCTCCCCAGAATAGCAATTCTCTTTGAAAAAATTCCAGCCGTTTTTAAGAAAATGGCATTTAAGCGCTATTCTAAACGCGAAAATTGAAGCTCTTTTTCACAGGAAAATTTTGAGATTTCGAAAAACTTCATTTAAAGTCATTTGAAGCACTTTAACTCACAAATACAATAGTATTTTCAACTTGCTGGAAATGTGTACATTAAAGGTGTGAGAGATCTTCCAAAAAATTACATTTGTGTAATTTTTGAAAAAACGAAAAATTTCCCCAAAATGCATCATATCAAAGAGTGAAATTTGCACTATTCGTTCGAAAATTTTGAAGAAAAAATTTGGAGCTATTAATGAGAAATTGGCGTTAGAGCGTTTTTGAATCTGGAACATTTTGAGCTAGTTTTGACAGAAAACGGTTGAGTTGTCAAGAAACGTTACTTGACATTATTTAAAGCACATGTACTCGTAAATATAATCATGTTAACAAATCGCCGCTAATGTAAATATTAACGACGAAAGAAATAAGTCGAAAAATTTCAATATTGTAATTTTAGAAAAAAGAAAAGAAAAGAGTAACATACGTATTTATGCGGGAAAGTAAAAATAGATTTGTGCATTTTTTGAAAAAAACTATAGAATACAGCAAGTTGGAGTTTTAGTGCATGTATCACTATCCATATAAAAAGTTTCAAGAAAAAAATTTGAGCCGTTTTTTAAAAAAAATCTTGTTTTTAAACTATTTCACTCAAAATTATTTGAAAACTTTTATTTTGAAAACAATGTTAATGTCCTGATTTAAAGATTTAATTTTGAAGAACAGATTTATAAAAGAGAAAACAATTTTATCTTCAATAACATAGTTTGAGGAAAAAATTTTGAATTTAGGCAATTTTCGAGAATTCAGGTATTTCATTGCGACTGAGCTGCGCCAGTTTTAATGCACCCTTTACGCTCTGCGATGATATAGTTTAATAAAAAAAATTAGAGCCATTGCTGAGAAAAATTTGAAAATGTTCTTGAGGCTTCATGTTTAGTGCTCTCAAAAATTAAAACATCGCTTTCAAATTTAAGGGGCTGCGATATCAGCCAGATCTATCGAGGAATCTCAATTTTGGTGAAAGTGCTGTTGACTGTTAGCCGCTAGCGTTGTTTAGAGACAGACGGACAGACGCTGTCAGCAAATGTTTTTGCTATGACGGACCCAGTAAACGTGGATTCGGTACCAGATCCCTACAACATGGCTTTTTCTTACTAAAAATCGCTATTAATCTTGTCAGCGTTGCATAACTTTCTCTACATTGTATATGTAGTATGCGAGAATGTAAAAATCACTGGTTGTTGACTAACATTAACGGCTATTATGACATTTTCCAAAAATATGTGCACCCGAATTTCTCAGAAACCGCTCATTTTTTTTTTCTTTAAAAAGCTTGTTTTTACTTGCTAAACATACAATTCATACAAAACACGGAATTATTTTACTCATTGATGTGGAAAAATGACTTCCGAAAATGTATTTGTTTTTGTACCTTTCGCCACTAACATCTATTTACTACATTACAAATGTATTTTTGTATTTAATGAATTTGTAGGCAGAAAACTTGAAAACCTGTTGCAATTTGTTTCGAAATATCAAAATTTTCATCAAACAAGCTCAAAATTGAATATGTCGACTTTTTTTTTAAAAAAAAAGAATAATATTCAAAATTTTGTTTATTGAATACAGGTACAACTATCCAAATTATACATTTTATGACACTGGGGACACTAATTTATACCCTACCTTTTTAAATAACAATTTCGGGAGTTATAACGACTGCGCGTACGGACACAACGGGTACTGAGACGGCAGGGCCGTTTTGCAACTGCGCGCTTTCGTTAAAACTACGGAAATCGGATCTGAGAGGAGCAAAATGTCGGTGTACCGTGCATTCCAATTAGTTTTATTTCACTTCTGTTACTGGTTTTAATAAAAGTGTGTATTAACTTAATAAAATCGATAGCGAAATTATTTGCTATAGTTTTGTTAAGTAATAGTGATATTTATAATTTGTTAATGTTATTAATACAGTAATTCGTTTTATAGAATATATTGTTATATATGATATTATTGCAGAGTGTTGCTGTGCTCCAGAGATTGTATCGTAGTGTAGATGATGTGGATCTTTTCGTTGCTGCAGTAGCCGAGAAACCTTTGAAAGGTGCCATTATGGGTCAAACGTTTGTTTGCCTTGTTGGTGATCAGTTTGCTCGACTTAGAAGAGGAGATCGCTATTATTATGAAGAGGGCAACCAAGCATCTTCATTCACTGAAGGTATGGTCGCTATAATAAGATTATTATTATTATTATTATTATTATTATTATTATTATTATTATTGCTCCATATCACGACTACAGATGTTATGAGTCGGCTGAGTATAAAATCTACTCCAGGTTGCAACCAGCTACCTAAGGAGCAGATCTAGGGACTGTCGGTGCCTCTACAATACTTTGCGCAAAATGTGAGCTGTGCCAAATAAAGCAATTTCTTGCACTTCCCAGTCCTTTGAATGACCTGGAAGTTTAGCCAAGTTCTTACACAAATTTTGCGGCACAAATCCCAGAGCTCCGATAACTATCGGGACGCCCTATGCTTTGACGTCCCACATTCGGCTGATCTCGATTTCCAAACTCTTGTATTTAAGACGTTTCTCTGCCTCCTTGGCTACATTTTGATCGCAAGGCACAGCAATATCCACAAGTAGACACGATTTTTTCTCAAAATCCCGGATAACAATATCCGGTTTGTTTGCTGCTATCGTGCGATCCGTTTGAATTTGTTGGTCGTACAATATTGTACACAATCCAACCGATGTCACCAGTTTTGGTGAGTGTTCGTACCACTTGAGGCATGTGTTTGGAACTTCGAGGGCGGTACAGAACTGCCACTGGAGGTAACTACACACCCTTTCGTGTCTTTTTAAGTATTCGGTCTTTGCTAGAATTGGACAAGCTGAGACAATATGATCAATGGTTTCTACTTGCTCCTGGCAAATTTGGCATTTGTCATCTTGGGAAATTTTGAGAACCGCTTTATCATAATGTCGTGTTCTCAACGCCTGATCTTGAGCAGCTACTAGAACTGCTTCCGATTCTGGCTTCATTCTTCCCCTTTTCAGCCACATAAATGATTGATCTTTATTGATCTGCACCTTGTCTATTCTTTTTAGATATTGTCCTTGGAGGGGTTTGTCCCTCCACGACTTCTTTAACATTTTTTGTGTCTCACATTTTATGTTTAGTAGTACCAGAAGTTCAGTGTCTGTTATTTGACATGTCTTGTATAGTTTTCTTTGCAATGCTTTTTGCTACACTAACAATGCCTCTGTTTCCCATTCTTTGGTCAGATTTCATGACCTGCCGCTATCGTGCGATCAGTTTGAATTGGTTGGTCGTACGATATCTTACACAATCCAACAGAAGTCATGGGTTTTGGTGAGTGTTCGTACCACTTGAGGTATGTTTGGAACTTCCAGGGCGGTACAGATCTGCCAGTGGAGATAGCTACACAACCCCCTGTCGTGTCATTTCAAGTATTCGGTCTTTGCTACGATTGGACAAGCTAAGACAATATGATCAATGGTTTCTACATATTCCTGGCAAATGCGGCATTTATCATCTTGGGAAATTTTGAGAACCGCTTTGCCATAATGTCGTGTTCTCGGCAATGTCAAGCTGGCACAACCACTATAGCACAATCCCACCAAACCAAATGGAATATTTACTACTCATTTATTACTAATTTATTACCCAAAAATTAAATTTATTACTCTTGCCATTATTGAAAAACATGTGGTTGTGTTGGCGTGACTGTCAAGCTAGCACAACCATTTTTAAAAAATTAGCAAAATCGATTCAAACTAATATAAATATTTAGTACTCATTTATTACTAATTTGTTACTCAAAAATTAAGTTAATTACTCTCCCCGTTTATGAAAAATAAATTGTTAAACACATCGTAGATATGCAACCCGCATGACACCATGCCTAAATTACAAATACAATTATAGAGAGAACCGATGATCACAATGGAACGAAACCAAAAACATTATTAAATACACATTACATACTACTTTATTACTCCAAAAAATAAACATAATACTGTTGCGGTTTACGAAAAAAATATTGTTAAAATCTGAATCACAGTTATTCAAACATACCAGAAATTCAAATACGATTATAGACAGAACCAACAAGCACATTCGAACCAAACCAATCTCATAATTAAGCCCACATTACATACTAATTAATTACTCTAAACACACATTTATTACTCTTGCCATTAAACAAGAGAAAATTGTTAAAAAATTAATCATATTCAGCCATGCCAGAAATTCAAATACGATTATAGAGAGAACCAGCGAGTACAATCGAACCAAAGAAAAATCATAATTAAGCCCACATTACATACTAACTAATTACTCTAAACAGACATTTATTACTCTTGCCATTAAAGAAGAAAATATTGTTAAAAAATTAATCATATTCAACCATGGCAGAAACTCAAATACGATTATAGAGAGAATCAGCGAGCACAATCGAACCAAACCAATCTCATAATTAAGCCCACATTACATACTAATAAATTACTCTAAACACACATTTATTACTCTTGCCATTAAACAAGAAAAATTTTTAAAAAAGTAATTATATTCAGCCATGCCAGACATTCATATACGATTATAGAGAGAACCAAAAATCACAATCGAACCAAACAAATCTCATAATTAAGCTTATATTACATACTAATTAATTATTCTAAACAGACATTTAATACTCTTGCCATTTAGGAAGAAGAAAAAATTGTTAAAAAATGAATCATATTCAACCATAGCAGAAACTCAAATACGATTATTGACAGAACCAACGAACACAATCGAACCAAACCAATCTCATAATTAAGCCCACATTACTTACTAATTAATTACTCTAAACAGACATTTATTACTCTTGCTATTAAAGAAGAAAAAATTGTTAAAAAATGAATCATATTCAGCCATGCTAGAAATTCAAACACGATTATAGAGACAACAAACGAGCACAATCGAACCAAATCAAGATCATAATTAAGCCCACATTACATACTAATTAATTACTCTAAACAGACATTTATTACTCTTGCCATTAAAGAAGACAGAATTGTTTAAATCTGAATCATATCCAGCTATGTCAGAAATTCAAATACTATTATTGAGGAAACTAGCGAGCACAATCGAACCAAATCAATCTCATAATCAAGCGCACATTACATACTAATTAATTACCGTAAACAGACATTCATTACTCTTGCCATTAAAGAAGAGAAAATTGTTAAAAAATGAATCATATTAAACCATACCAGAAATTCAAACACGATTATAGAGCGAACCAGCGAGCACAATCGAACCAAACAAAGATCATAATTAAGCCCACATTACATACTAATTAATTACTCTAAACCGACATTTATTACTGTCGCTATTAAAGTATAAAAAATTGTTAAAAAATGAATCATATTAAACCATGCCAGACGTTCAAACACAATTATAGAGAGAACTAACGAGCACAATCGAACCAAACCAATCTCATAAGTAAGCCCACATTACATACTAGTTAATTACTCTAAACAGACATTTATTACTCTTGCCATTAAAGAAGAAAAAATTGTTAAATATGAATGATATTCAACCATGCCAGAAATTCAAATACGATTATAGAGAGAACCAACGAGCACAATGATTAATTTTTTAACAATTTTTTCTTCTTTAATGGCAAGAATAATAAATGTGTGTTTTAAGTAATTAATTAGTATGTATAGTGGGCTTCATTATGAGAATTATTTTGTTCGATTGTGCTTGTTGGTTCTCTCTACAATTGTATTTGAATTTCTGGCATGGTTGAATATGATTAATTTTTTAACAATTTTTTCTTGTTTAATGGCAAGAGTAATAAATGTCTGTTTAGAGTAATTTATTAGTATGTAATGTGGGCTTAATTATGAGATTTGTTTGGTTCGATTGTGCTCGCTGGTTCTCTCTATAATCGTATTTGGGTCTCTGCCATGGTTGAATGTGATTAATTTAACAATTTTTTTTCTTGTTTAATGGCAAGAGTAATAAATGTGTGTTTAGAGTAATTACTTAGTATGTAATGTGGGCTTAAGTATGAGATTGGTTTGGTTCGATTGTGCTCTCTGGTTCTGTCTATAATCGTATTTGAATTTCTGGCATGTTTGAATATGATTAATTTTTTAACAATTTGTTCTTCTTTAATGGCAAGAGTAATAAATGTCTGGTTAGAGTAATTAACTAGTATGTAATGTGGGCTTAATTATGAGATTGGGTTGGTTCGATTGTGCTCGCTGATTCTCTCTATAATCGTATTTGAATTTCTGGCATGGCTGAATATGATTAATTTTTTAACAATTTTTTCTTCTTTAATGGCAAGAGTAATAAATGTGTGTTTAGAGTAATTAATTAGTATGTAATGTGGGCTTATTTATGAGATTGGTTTGGTTCGATTGTGTTCGTTGGTTCTGTCTATAATCGTATTTGAATTTCTGGTATGTTTGAATAACTGTGATTCAGATTTTAACAATATTTGTTTCATAAACCGCAACAGTATTATGTTTATTTTTTGGAGTAATAATGTAGTATGTAATGTATATTTAATAATGTTTTTGGTTTCGTTCCATTGTGATTATCGGTTCTCTCTATAATTGTATTTGTAATTTAGGCATGCGGGTTGCATATCTACGATGTGTTTAACAATTTATTTTTCATAAACGGGGAGAGTAATTATCTTAATTTTTAAGTAATAAATTAGTTATAAATGAGTACTAAATATTTGTATTAGTTTGAATCGATTTTGCTAATTTTTTTAAAATGGTTGTGCTAGCTTGACAGTCACGCCAGCACAACCACATGTTTTTCAATAATGGCAAGAGTAATAAATTTAATTTTTGGGTAATAAATTAGTAATAAATGAGTAGTAAATATTCCAATTTGTTTGGTGCGGTTGTGCTATAGTGGTTGTGCCAGCTTGACATAGCCCGTGTTCTAAAGGCCTGATCTTGGGCAGCTATTACAAGTGCTTCCGATTCTGGCTTCATTCTTCCCCATTTAAGCCACATAAATGATTGATCTTTATTGATCTTCACCTTGTCCATTCTTTTAAGATATTTTCCGTGGAGTGGTTTGTCTCTCCACGATTTCGTTAACATTTTCAGTGTCTCAAATTTCATGTTAAGTAGCATCAGAAGTTCAGTGTCTCTGTCATTCTGGTTGTCTTGCATAGTCTTGTTCGCAATGCTTCTTGCTACACTAACAATGCCTCTGTTTCCCATTCTTCGGTCAGATGTTATGACCTGCCTCATTAGAAGATCATCTTGAAGGCTGACTACATACTTTCCCATCCCGACTATTGCGTTGTGCCAGGAGGCCTCAATTTGTCTGAAGCCTCTTCCTCCTTCCTTACGTGACACATAAAGTCTATGTACATCAGCTCGAGGGTGGGAAACATGATGCATTGTTAGCAGTTTTCTGGTTTTTCGATCCATAATGCGAATTTCTTGCTCAGTCCAGTCCACTAGTCCGGAACTGTATTCGGCTACAGGCACCGCCAAACTACCTATTGCTGATATTTTATTCCTGGAATTGAGATTGGACTCCAATACCAATCTTCTCACTCTTCTGTAATACTACCTGCAAATTCTCTCTTTCATTGTGTCGTTCAAGATGGTCTCACATTCTTCAATTCCCAGATATTTGTAAGTTTTACCTGGCTCAAGATCTTGAATCACAGTGTGCGTATCAACTTCAATGCTCTCTGATGTCAGTTTGCCTCTTTTTAAATTGATTTTTGCACACTTGTCAAGATCAGATTTCATGCAGATGTTATTGATAAAGTCATTCACGACAGAGCATTTGGGAGAGAATCGCTTCATTCTTAGCAAACACTTTAAGATCATCCATGTAGAGAAAATGTGATACTGGTCTTTCATCACCATGGAGCTTGTAACTAAAGCCAGTTTGCGACAACTTTCTAGATAGTGGGATCAAACTACAGAATAGCACAAATTTTTCCGCATTAGTTTTCTATTTCCTTGGGTCTGGGGTAGCTACTCGGAATTTCCACATATTCTTGCCAGCTGCCATCTATCGCCACCCACAGTACATTTTTTGACAGTTCATTAATTTTTCGACTTCTTAATGGTGGAACGGAATTATTAATTTTAGGACATTAAAAAACACAAAAACCTCGTCCCAAATGGCAAATTGTTTTGAAGAATTTGAGGCCGTTTTTAAGAAAATGGCGTTTATGGTTTACTAAAAATGCGAAATTTGAAGCTCTTTTTCACAGAAAATTTTCGAGTTTTCGAAAAACTTCATTAGAAATCTTTTTAAGAAATTGATGTCACAAATACAATAGTATTTACAAATTGAAGTAAATGTGCATATTACTGGCGTGAGAGATCTTGAGTGATCGCAATCCGCTTTGTCAGATGTGCAGCTTTCTTTTATGACGATGGGTGTATATACACTTGCCACATACATTAAAAATGCAGTTAAAGAAAAAATTACAGAAATATGCAGTTATGCAAAATAAAAACGGGCTATATTTGTCTTATTTTTGGTGATAGATAAGTTATAAGTATACGTTTTCTTTCGATATGCGCAATGAGGAAAAATATGCAATGGCATGAAATTCCGCGTTCTTAGTTACGACAAATGGAAATTACTCCTGTTTATTCCTTTTATGTTGCATTCTTCCTCGATTTCGACTAATGTTATTTTAACTGTTTCTCGTCATTTTTAAGGCATTTTCGCTGATTTAATCGATTTAACATCTTTTTAAATAGTGCTTGTTCCAAGTAATATTTACCAGATGGAACAAATTCTCCATAAAATGCCAGAGTAGCCTATTTTATTTCTCTGCTAAAAAAAATTAACGTCAGCCGTTATGTAATCTAAGGTTCCTGTATCAAACGCCCTAGATGGACATCAACGCCAATATCGGTGCGGCCGACTTCGCGATAACTAAGGACAGAGATTTCCTGGTAAAGAACAGTCCAAACCAAAAGTTTGCGAGCTGAGTTAACTTGAATGAAAGGAAGCAGGCTCGATTACTACAGTAACATATCCAACAGCTAGTTCATCTGAACTGGTTTAAATAAAATTTTTTACGCCTTTTTTCTTTCCTTCAGGGCATTTTTAAACATATTTAAGAGCATTTTATCAATCATTTTTGGTGATGTTCTAGGTCATTAAAATCCAAGATATTGTGTGATCTTACTATCGATTGACTGATTCGAGTGTAACTTCCTTTTACCTACCCCAAGTGCCAATTTCACCCTCCCCTCTCTACTTCCTTTACTAGTCATACAATATGTAATATTCCTAAAATGAGAATGTGATAAGCATCGCGACAACGTAACGCAACCAATAGTCCAGTCAATTGGTACCTACGTTACCAGACGTCCCGCTGTTTAAGACTAAAAATAAATGCTCCGCGCGGTACAGCCGAAATCACGCTTTTGCAGAATCTTTTGATTTGAATTGCCCAATGCAAAAAAATACAACAAAAAAGAAAACAAAAAACTCGTGAAAGAAATCTCAACGACAGTAGCGGGCGAGTGGGTCGTCGCATGATGCAATGGGGTGAGACGGATCGTCGGATAAGTACGTCGTTACATTGTATTCCTAGTCGTTATGAGTACGTTGTTACATTGTATTCCTAGTCGTCGAGCTAGCGGTGTCGGGGCCATCGCGGATCGCAACGCACTGTTCATTTTTCAAAGAAGTGTATGCTGGCTTCGTATATTGGATATGTCAAACACCCTAGTTGGAAAATAAAATGTTCTTTTGTGTTGCTATTCTTTCATGCTTTGTTTGAAGATGATAGTTCTTCGGACAGTTCGGATTTGTCGGCGAAGACATATGTATAAAGAAAGAACTAGTAAAACGCTTAAAAACTGCTTAACAAAATACATTAATTTATTTATAACAGCCAGTGATTATAACTGGCTGTGTGATGTAATCTCAAACGAGTAAAAAGCAAGTAGACTGTAAGAAGAAGAGGAGCGTTTTTCATGGTGACTAAATGACATCGTGAAGCACTCGAAAACAAGCTCTCAAATGAAGATCACGAGCTCTCACACTGCAAAATCTTTAATACTATTTCACAAAGCCACATGTACGTCTGATTACAAAAATACCTATTTGCTGCTGAAATTTCTTAACCTACTGATTACGTTGTTTGCGATTGAAATCTCTGTAAATGTGTCGGTAACGATACTTATAATTACTAAAATATTACTCATTTTTTTTATTTTTTGCCACTTTTTCCAAACAAATCGCGCTTTTTCACTAATATTTGTTAAAAATCATGACTTAGACAAAAAATAATCTGGCAACGCTTATTGGTACTCAAAAAGGGCAAATAGCGTGATGTTTTGGTGTAATTTTGATACTTGGTACTTTTATGTTTTTTGGGTAACCAAACACGAATATCAGGTTTGTCAACAAAATTTTTGCCCAGAAATACATTTTTTAGCAAAAACTATGAAAACATTATTGCTTTTTCAGTTTTGTTTTCCAAAATAACTCATAAGCAATCCGTTTTTCATAATAAATGGTTAATGACAATACGGAACGTCTCATACGTTACATTCATTTTTAAACTGTTTTTGATGATATATAAATATAAAAAAGTGAAGCCTTTAAATAAATGAATAAGCCGCTTTATTGCCTAGAAAAATTAGCATTTACATTACTAATATACTATAGTTACATTCAGTTATTACTAAAATGCAGTTATTCCTAACATACGTTTTCTCTATTGCAGAACAATTAAATAGCATTCGAAAAGCAAGCTTAGCACGAATAATGTGTGACAATTCGGATGACTTAGCTCAAATGCAGCCTTTGGCATTCTTCCAAGCTTCATTTGCGTAAGTTTTATTGATAATGGAAAATGTCTGTTAATTGTTTGGGCACCAAGTTTAATGACCCAAAATACACAATGAAATTTCGTCAGAAGTATTCTTTATTTGCTTTCTAATGTTTCTTTATTATTTTCAGAAATCAACGAGTAGGTTGTCAAAGCGAATCTATGCCACGAGTTGATTTACGCCCTTGGCAGGGCGAACGTGTTCCAGGCATCTGAAATTGCGGATGAGTGGTAAAATTTGAATTGTTTTTGACGTCAAAAATTACCTGTTAACGGGACGTTACAGCACATCAGTTAGATATGCAGGAAGTGGAATGTCATGACCAGTGATGTAGGTGGTAATTCATGAGAAAGAAGCGTCAAGTTTGTACGTTATGTTATATTACAGTTGGTGTAATAAACAACTACATAAACACAAATAACCATTGACTTTACAATTTATTTTCCCTAACTGTAATATTGGTGGCTCTCTGAAATACTTGTCTAACACCTCTGTTGTTCTCACATTGCAAGTTGATGCGTAAATGTTTTGGTGAAAGTTACAAGAAGCCGAGATATAAACTTAGAGTACACTCTAGTATACTTATTATAAGCTACATTACAATATTGTTGGATGGATTAGCATTTGGACATTACAGTATTGTTGGACACATCCCTCATGCTTCAAGGAAAATGAAGAAGAAGCTGTTGAACGACTGGCTACATGCAGACTGACACAGAAAGTCCAAACATTGTCTTCTGAATAAAAACAGCAAATATCGACACATTTATCAAGCTTAAATCCCGTATTAACTATTAAATGAGCTTTTTAACAAAGTACTATTTGAAGGTTACTTTTTCTCTTCACTTTTATTTTTGTACTTTTTCAACCCTTCAAATTACATCTTTACTTTTTAGTATTGGAATTATCTATACAAACCGTCGCGAAATTACTCGAATTTTTCTCGGAGAACAAATCCCCTAATAAAAATGATCCACATCTTACATTCCTAGAATTCTCTAAATTTAAAAAATTGCAAAAGTTGAATTTTTCGGTGCCTCTCTACAAAACATTGTTGCAGATACAGATTTTTTACTTAACAAATTTTTCAAAAATATGAGACGTTTTCGCGTAATTTTGCTCGAAATATAGGCAATGTTAAAAACGAGATTTTCTCAAAAGTGGTAGAACATTTTTTAAAACTTTTCTCTGGATTAGGACAAAGTACTGTATCGGTTCACGTGTGATTGAAATAAAAAAAATACATTTATAAATATAATTTCCATAAATGGAAATCATAGCATTGTCGTGGATAATTCATTTAAAACCCGTACGTGAATACATGACCGAATAAGATTAAGAACGCCATTTTCGTCATAGAACAATGCTTTGGACAAAAGATGAGAGAGACTGCGTTGTTTTAAAAAAGTTTTCCTGGTGAGTGCAGATCATCAGACGGTAGACAGTTGATGAACTCGTGGAGACTTGAACGTGAGGCGGCAGATAGTTTCGGCAGAGAGCACGTCGAGTCTCCGCTAGATTAGATGGTGTACGTGTCGGGGTTCGAACGCGTGAGACGAGACGAGATGAGATGCTGAAATTTGGTGTGAAATGGTATAAAGGAGAGCAGATCTACAAAACCTGCGAAGAAGGATGCAGCCGTGATTGGGGGCGGCCGAAGGAAAGTGAGATGTTTTAGCTTTTGAATGACAGCACAATTTTTACGTCAAGGCCAAGTTCTGTTGTTTCATTTTTAAGAACTATAGAAGCAATTGATAACCATTAAAGTAATTATAATTACAAATGGCCATGCTTAAGAGTAAACGTGTGAAACAATGTGAATTGATCTTGGAATGTTAAGTGTATGTGTGTATTTTGTTGTTATATGAAGTGTTTTTTATGTTTAAATTGTATATGTTGCTGATGACATTGTTCAGAACGGGCGAGCAATTCAATAAGTAGTAAATGAATAAATCAACATGCCATTGATAGTAGCTTTAAGATTAACATTTTCCTGCTTCATTACTACGTTGTAATACCCTGCAATGCAGATAAGCACCGTATCCTATATAGGCATCTTCGCACCCCACGATCCTATTTTCTGCAACGGTTCAGGGTGGTTGGTAACATGCTCGTGCATTCAGAATAATTAGCATTCAATTTAGTATAGGAACGATAGGATCCATATTGTTTAACTTTGTGGTATGATAGTGTAGAAGTAAGAAAACCGAAACCGTTTCAATGGCACGTGGACGCATGGCGCATTATAGCTTAGTTTATTGATTATTAATTAAGTAAATATATTAATTATATTTAAAGAAATTCACCTCACCTATACAAGGAAGGAACCGGTTACAGTACGGTTTATAAGAATGGCACAGGTCGCATTTTTGGTGAACTCTTAATCATCAGAAATTGCAAAAGGTTAAAATAGCAAAACCAAAATATTATTGATACAGTTTTTCTCCTTCATGAAATGTATTAATGTTATATTTCTAAATAATTTTAAATGCGTAATTTTGTAAATATTGAACTTTTGTGTAATTCTATGGTATAATTGCGTAATTGTATTGTGACAATTTTTTCGTACCTCTACCACATCTTCAATAATCGGCTTAGATATTATTTTATGAATGCAATTTATTAAGATCTGTATTTATTAATAATAATATATAATTTTTGAATTAATGGACTTTTTTTACACGCGGACAGGCCAACATTGACCACGCAAATATCACTTCCTATAGTTTCCTTCTTTCTCCTCCAGAAGTCCTTCATCCTGTTCGACTGCGCAGCTCTTCTTTCAGCAGTCCATTCTCCTCTGTTCTTCTGTTCACCGACAAGAAATTTGTGGTAAAAAATGTTGCTTCAATATTCTTTTCGATTAAAACTGTGTTGTTCAATAATTTTAATTTTTTTAAATTTCTTCCTTCATTTGTTTAACATAGCCTCCTTGACCTTTGTAGTTACAGATTTTATCAAAAATTTTTGTATTTAACCTTGACTGGTCCATGCAGACTATATGCCCATAGAACTGTAGTCATCGTTTGCTAATCATCAGTTCTAGGTTTTCCGTTTTACTATAAATTTCTGCATTAAATCTCAATCTATAACCTTTCTATTCCTCTTGAACCATAAATCCTTCTTAAAATTTGTCTATCTTCAGCAAATTTTCCATTCCAATTATGTTGTAGTTTTCATGCCATACAAGATGACTGATCTAACAACTGTACTGTAATGTAATTTTGTATTGATAGTGCCACGTCATTCGTGGTCTCCGCGAATGACAGTGAAGGTGGGTCACCTTACCTTCCAGCTAGCTCAGGTGGCAGAAAGGTGGCCTGAAAGAAATGGGATGGCGAGTGGACGTTGTTTCAGCAAGAAAGAACATATCTGAATGAGGTTAACGTAAAGAATTTAATGATTCAAAGAGAGATTAACCTAGATTTACACTACCATGCACGAGCTCGTGAGTTTTCCCCGTAATGCAAACCAAAATAAGTGAAACAAGAGAAATTCAAATTAAATTATTACAATCAACAACATACAAAATGCATTACCCAAAAAAGTCTATGACTAATTTTATTAACGGCCAATGCGCGGCCTGAAATATTTCCTTCGCTGCTTGTTTTGAGCTAACTGCAAAAGTTCATTCCGTAGCGCCTGAGGGGCAATTGAGCGCTTTCGGCGAAGCTCTCGTACACATCACCGTCTGGAGATTTTCGTGGTCGTTGCCCCATTGAGCGGGGCGGCGTCTAAGAAAGGGGCGCTTCTCCCGAACGGCGGCGGAGGCGGTCGCGGCGGTCAGGTCGTCTGGGCCGCGCGGTTCTGGACCGGCGGCCGAGGAAGGGCCGGCGGCCGGGAACAATGCTCCTCTCAGCTGGTCGAGCGGTCGCCTTCAGGTAGCACTTTCGACCGGCATTGACGTAAGCGGTGGCGATCTTGACGATTAACGCAGTCACTTCCGCGTACTTATGCCAAAGATAGACTAACAATCACATCTACTTCAACAAAATCAATTGTCTTGGTTCACCGAATCGTGGCCAAGCACGGCACATTAAATAACTTGAACCGATAAAACTATGGTTCAGAAAATTGATCAAGTCCGAAAGAGAAACTTTCTCTTGAAAAGTCTCCCCACAAAATAAAATCAAGTGAAGACCCCGAAGCGCAGTCACAGAGTGCCTTCACGAAGTCTTATTAACAAGCGCCTCAGTCGAAAGCAGAGCGATACTCAGCCAAAAGCCGAAAACAGAATGCTCCTCAGTCAAAAGTCGCAAGCGGAATGCCTTCAGGTGTTACTTTCTTTTCTGCTCGGTGCCTCGGTCCCCCTCCAAAAAATCTCTAAAGTTCGAGAATGCTCTACTACAATTTCGAACCCGTTCGGCGATAGGCTACAGGAAATTGCGCAGTGAAATTGCTTCGTCCAATCGCTGAAGGCATTTGAACAGGGATCTTTAATGGAAAATTTCCAGTATCTTCTATCTCAAGTCTCTCTGTCTTACATTGTTTACTTGGACGCACGTGCAAGCCTAGACATGCGTCGTAGAAGTGGGCCAGGACAAGCCTAATTTTGTTGACGTCCACTGGGTGGCGGCCCAGGGGCTGGAAGGGGGTGGGTGCGTTCTCTTAAGGAACGCTTCCCGGAAGACAAATACGCGGAGGGTGCGCGCAGCTGCGCGTGTGGAATTAGAGCGGGGGGAGTCCCGCCAAAAATTCCCCGGCGCCAGCGCAGACGCCTTTTGCAGATTATTGCCAGAGAAATGTAGACATTAATGCTAATTTAATGAAGTTGATATTCGGTAACGCTACAATAGACAAATTCTTTTTTATATATAAATATTTTTTATGCAAAACTTTAATCGTTCTAATTTTCGTTTTTTGATTTCAATAGCCATTTTATCCGTCCCATATATGCTAATTAATCCTCCAAGATATTTAAATCGGTTAGTAACCTTTATGTTTCCATAATTTGTTTTTACTGTTTTCTTGTAGCATTTATGATTACTTGTCATAATTTCAGTTTTATCAAACGAGATCTGCAAGCCCGCTTTTTCTGCTGTTTCTTTTAATTGATTAATAGCTTCTTGATCTAATTCTACAAACAGCGCTAAATCATCAGCAAATGCTAAACATTTAATTTCAAGGTTCTTGTTCTTTGTTGTTTTTTTGCCCCTGAATCATCTTTCTTCCAAAATGTCCTCATGACTTTATCCAAGACCATCATCAATCCCCCAATCCTTAGAGCTGTGTTTACTTGGAAGAGCTTACTGACTTCACCTCAAAATTTAACTTTAGAAATCGTTTTAGTTAAGGTTAGTTTTATTAAATTTATATTTTTTTGATCAACTTAGTGTTCCTTTGACGTGTCAAAAACAATTTCTTTATCAACTGAATCATATTTTGTTTGAAAAATCGATGAAAGAAATAAAGATATTCTTCGGCCTAGTACTATATTATTTTAATATCAATTTTAGACTAAGAATTTGTTCTGTAGATGATCTATTTCTTCTTTAACCATTCTGGAACTCACCAAGTTGTGATTCGATCTGTGGTTCAAGTCTATTTAGTAGTAATTTGGAAAATATTTTGTAAGTTACAGACAACAGCGATATACCTCTATAATTATTGACCTAATTTTTAGGACCTTTTTTATGTAGTGGATGGATTAAAGCGGCAAGCTCATCTTCTGGAATTGTTTCCTCAATCCAGTTTTGTTTGAAAGTGCTTAGTTATTGCTATTATAAATTCGTCATCTACAACTTTCCATAATGGACTTTATTGTTTGCAGTTTTTTCGAACTATGAATACCTACTGTCCGCGATTTTTGAACTACTTTTCGAAAGTGTGAAAAAGAATTGAGACTTTAACATTGCTAATTAAGACGACGAGATTACGAATAATTGGATTAAACGAGCAGTTTTGAACAATATAACAATATTCTATAATTGTTCTTTGTAACAGTCAGTTCTTATTAGACGCTTCAACCGGATGTGGATCTTGGGTCTGCTCAAGTATCCTCCTCCACAGGACCGTACTTACTTTAGTGAAGGGTGCCACTGCACAATGGCGGCATTTGTAAAAGGCTGGCAAAAATATCGGCATGTTTTAAATACCTGCATTATTTGTACTTACATTTTAATTAAAATGGAAAAGTTTACTCTATTACTCACAAATATAAAAACTCCCTTTTAGTGTTAAATTACAAGTCGCTTACAATAAATCGATAAAATTATTAGTGTTAAATTATAGGTCATCATCAAAGAAATCTCCCCGAGGAGGAGGTATCGGACACGCAATAAAGACCTTACTAATGGCTAGGGCGCGGATTTCAATGACTTCAAACATCGCCAAAAATATTAATAAAATGATCTTATAAATGTTTAAAAATTCCATAAAAGCAAAGAAAAATGACATTACAAATATTTGGTTTGGACTGTTCTTTACAAGGAAATCTCTGTCTTTAGTTGTCACCCTTCAGAAATAGTGGAAATGATTAAAGAGAAAAGACAGATCAAGAAGACATGGCAACGCACCCATCACCCAGCAGACAAAACAATTCTTAACAGAACTTCACGCAATTTAACATGAAAATTACCAGAATTTCACTCGGAAGAAATGAAGGAACTAATAGGAAAGCTATCACCAACAGAAGCAACTGATTACTCCCTATGGAAAACTACTAAAAAATTGAAAAGACAAATCCTGTTCCCCCTCCGTAAAATGGATGGAAGTTGGGTCAGAACAGATAAAAATAAGGCAGAAGAATTTGCAAATTATTTCAACCATACCTCTAAGATTTACTCACTGAAGAACAAGAAATTATAGAATTCCTGGAATCTCCTCTTCAAATGTCGCTGCCTATTAAATTCTTCTCAACAAAATAAGTCACAGCAGGACTGAAATTACTTCAGAATCACAAGGCTCCTGGACATGATCGTATTACAGGGGAAATGCTTAAAAAACTGCCTAAGAAACTCATTGCCCTCGGAACATCATTTTTAATGGAATAATACGCATCGGATACTATCCTTCACAGTGGAAGCTGGCACAGATAATTATAATTCCAAAACCAGGAAAACCTCTACAAGAAGTTACATCGTACAGACCAATACGTTTATTGCCTCGTCTAAAGTATTTGAAAAACTACTACTATCCCGCATATATCCTATAATTAAAGAAAATGAGGCAATCCCAGATCATCAGTTTGACTTCAGAAAACAGCATTCCACAATAGAACAGATTCATAGAATAGTCGACACCATCAACGAAGCTCTAGAAAATAAAAAGTATTTTTCCGCTTTTTTTTCATTTATTTATAGGCGCATCGACAACTAAGGTCATTAGCGTTTCAAAAGTTTACATTAGTTTTACAATTGTTGTATGTGCTTAATAAATAAATACAAACAGATTCCGCTTTGTTTCTACATATTACACAAGCTTTCGACAAAATGTGGCATCAAGGTTTATTATACAAAATCAAGAAATATCTGTCCCATCCATTCTATAACATAGTTCGATTCTTTATTTTGGATCGATTTTTTCAAGTAAAATTCGGAGATAAAACAACACCGTTCCACCCAATACTATCAGGAGTTCCACAAGACAGCATCCTGGGCCATAAATAACTATAAAGTGAATATAAATGGTAAATCTAGAATATGTTCACGTTTTTTAGTCTATGCACATGTTCACTGTTGTCCAACATGTTCACTGATTGTTGATTCGGATGGTAGCTCAGTCTCGTCTGATGTCTCTTGTTCGCTCGGTGATAGACTTTGCCATAGTTAAGATGTTCAAATGTTTGTACAAATTATTGTTGGCTACCAATCACGGCGCGTTGCATAAATATCTCAATGTTTTTCTTTCGAATCTTCTCAGGATCTCCAGGTTTGACTTGCTGGCTGTACCCCGTAGTTCAAAGCTGTAAGTCCATGTTGGCGTAATTATTGCTTTGTAGAGTAATATTTTGTTGTGTAAAGGAGAGCTTAGATCTTCGATTAAGTAGCCATGATAATTTGCTTACTTTCATTTGTGATTCTTTCCTCTTTGGAGTTTCCAGGTTGTGGCTATCTAGATGTAAACAAAGATATCTGTTTCTTGTTACTGAGAGTTCTAAGAGTTTAGTTTCACTTTTAGGCACTGTACCCTTCGAAGGGAAAAGGTAATATGTTGTGATTTTGTTGTGTTTATGGATACTCTCCATGGATTCGTCCAATCTTCTATCTTGTCCAGATGCGCTTGCAGGTGTTGTGATGCTCGAGTTGAGTCCTCGTTGGCTGCTACGATAGATGTGTCGTCAGCGAATGTGGTCATCATAGTGCATTCTATTGTTGAAAGGTCAGAAGTATCTTTACATACAGTATTGGTCAGGGGATATTTCCTTGAGAGACATCTGCGCTCATTGATTTAAATTCAGAGAAAACATCTTGGTATTTAATTTTGAAAAAGCGACTGGATAGGTATGATTAAAAAAAGGGATAAAATGACTGTGGGAGTAATTGATTTTGAATAACAAACCTTCGTGTCAGACCCTGTTAAATGTTTACTGTATGTCCAAGAAAGCGGCAGAACAATATTTTTCTTGAAGGCTGAGATATTTTGTATACTATTTGGTGTGTCTGATCCCTTGAATGACCTTCCCGAAATCCATATTGAAATTCTGGTATTACATTATTTATTATTGATTTAAGCCTTTGTAGAAGTAGTTTTTCAATGACTTTTGATAAAACCGGTAGAAAACTAATTGGTCTGTATGATGCAGCTTCTGTTAACGGTTCTCCAAGTTTTGCTATGGCTATCACTTGTTCATACTTCCGTAGATTCGGATAGTGGCTCTCACTTATTATAGCATTAAAGATGTATACTATAAATGATAATGCTTCCTTGGGTAATTCTTGTAAAATTTTGCCGGTTATAAGATCGTGTCGTAGGAGTTATGTGCTTTTTAATGGTTTCTTCTATTTCACTTGAATTGAAAATTTTTATAGGTGCCGACTGTTGGAGTGGGAGCTGTAAAAATTCTGTTACCTCATTTTCCAAAATACTTCGTTTATCTAATGGTTTGAATACTGTAGAAAAGTGTTTAGCAAGTCATTCTGCCTTTTCTTCAGGACTTCGTGGTTGTCGGATGTACATATAGATTCTATACAGACGACGTTTTTCTATTTGTTGTCTAATTTCTTTGGGATGCGATAAGTTCTTGATTACGTCAAATGGGTATTCCCCTGTCGATCTGGTTCCAATCGAGGCGCCGCATTTTGAAAAACTTCCTTCAAAATTTGGGAGTACTTTACAGGAAGCCCCATGGACATGTCCAAAATTTTCTCGAAAACTGCCACAATTTTTTTAAATTTTATTGTAAGAATATAGTAAAATACACTTAAGGTGGCATAGGTCATATCTAGTGCTAATTGCACTCTTTAATTTGACGTAAAGTTCAATTTGGGGTATTTTTTTGTTTTTTTCAAAAATTACACAAATGTAATGTTTTTGAATGACCTCTCACACCTTTAATAAGCGCATTACTAGCAATTTGTAAACACTACTGTATTTGTAATTTAAAGTGATACAAATGATATCTAATGAAGTGTTCCGAAAACTCAAAAAACTTCTATGATAAAGAGCTTCAAATTTCGCATTTTTAGTAGCTGTTAAACGCCATTTTCTTAAAAACGACTCCAAATTTTTCAAAAAGAATTGCCATTTAGGACGGGGTTTTTATGTTATTTAATGTTCTAAAATTAATATTTCCGTTCTACCAATAGGAAACTGAAAACTTAAGAAAATGTCAAAAAATGTTTTTGAGTGACGATAGATGGCAGCTGCCACGAGTATGTGGAAATTTCGAATTGCTAGCCCAGACCCAAGGAAATAGAAATCTGGGCCATGCTGTAAAAACCACTAGTTGGTATTGCTCTCCAGGTAGCGTTCTATATAATCTCTGTTAAACTCTGTACTGCGGCATCTATATCTTTGCTTGATTTTAGGGGCATATTTACGCTTAACGAGTTGTTAACGTCCATTTCAATTTTATCCCAGTTGCTACACTATTTAGGTGTGATCTGCGCTCAATAACATACGAACAGATAGTCATCTCTACTGACTCATTTTGCTAAGAAAAAGTCTAGAGGCTCAGGTATTTTATTCTCATCAGTGGGCCAGTATGAAGGTTTCTCCAGTTGGTAGTAACATTACATTCAATTTGTTTGTTGCTTTGAGTAGGTTCTTCCGCCTTAATGTATTGAGCCTTGAGCCCCATTGCACGTTTGGCATTGTAATCACCGTCGCCTATGAATTTCCTTCCAAGTGTTTTTATAAATGCAACAAATTGATCTTCTGTTATTTTATGTTTCGGAGGGTAATGAACAACTGTTAAGATTAGTGACCTGCCGTTTTCTGAAGTAGCTTGTATTTCTTTCGCATTCGGTCAGCTCATGATGTTTTATCCTGTTGCGAATGATAACGGTCGTTCCTCCGTACGCCGTTGCGTTCGAATGTTCGGTAGTATAGATTACGTATCCGAAATTTGAAGATAGCTTTTTCTGTGAAGTGGGTTTCAGATATAAGCATGATATATTTGTCTTGTTCGTAGAGAATTGCAATTACCTCTTTGCGATGCTGGAGTATTCCGTTTGCGTTCCAAACTATCATTTTTATTTTACATGCCATTTTAATGCATTTTGAATATCAGTGCAGTCATTAAATTAAGGTGGGGTTTTTATTTGCTCGGATTGTTGTTTGAAAAGTTTTTCGAAGAGTTGGAAGGCTTTCTCAATGACTTGAGGTCGTCTTAGTCGTTTCTAGTACCGCAGTCAGAATAGTTTCTTGTATTTTATGCTAGTTGGGAATTTTGATAATGAGTTGCGTTTCCATGAAATTGCTCTTTTTTTATTTTTGCGTATTGTGGATTAGGAAGGAAAAAGTTGTTACTTGGAATGGAGTGACTTTAAAGGGAAGGGAAGTCAGAATCACTTGGGACTATTTTTTTTTTCTTCACGAATTGAACCTGTAGATTTTCTGTTGGTATCTACATTTCATATATTTCTTGTATTCTCTGCATCCTTTGTAGTTGGCTTGATTATCAGAACATAAAGCGCAGAATGCTGGAATGTTTCTGTCCTTACAGTCTTCTGTGAAGTGCTCTTCACCGCATTTCACGCATTTGGGAATTTCTCTGCGGTATGTCCTTGTGTGTCCGTACTCTTGACATCTACGACATTGAACGACTGTTTTCTTTGTAGAAAGTTTCAAATTTTGTGATGGCATTTACAGGTTTCTCTATTTTGTAAATGTCTTTATTATTTGGGCTTAGTTCTAGGTCTACGAAGAAAAGCGAAAGTGGGCATCCATTTAGTTAGTCTGTGCCTTACATTGTAAAAGTTACGAACTGTATGTTCTAGGTTTTTTAATTCTGCTTCTTCTTCTGTATTAATTGTAGGATGCAAGTGTCGTAGTACAACTCTAAAAGATCTATCTTGTTTAAGTTGGTAAGTATGATATGCTGCTTTTTTTCGTCGAGTGATTTAATTACTGAACGGTACGCTTCCACTGTTCTTGGCATTACTTTGATTTCATTGTTATACATTTTGTAAATAGTTTTCTTGTTTCACTTGTAGCTTGAGAATGACAATCAATTTTGGCACATCTGTTATTTAGGGTATAAACACAGGTTGGATAGAAAGATTTGTTTCATCTCTTGCTGTTTCTTTATGAGTTTTATTTTGAGTTTCATTCGCTAGTAGGGCGAATATGTTACGTAGCGGAATCACACTTCTGTTTAATATAAGTAGGTTATTATTTGAATGACTATCATCACTTCGTCTTTGCTTGCGCACGTTTGTTTGCTATCCTTCGGCACTTGAATCTCCGTTGTTATTAGCTGTTGAATTTTCTCTGTCACTACTTTGCATTTGTTGAGGCCTCGATTGTTTCTGTGTCTGAGGAGGGTGCCGCGAGAGCTGCTGATCTGGCGTACTACTTACATCTCCATTGTTGACACACTTGTATCCACCCAAAACTTAATTTAAAATGCACTCAATAACCTCGTTATCGCAGTGCACTTCTCGCACGGAGCTACTCTCGGCGGTCTTGTCCCGACGCGAGCCGAGCTCGAGCTCGTTGTCAAACATGAACTGACAGAATACTTCAATATTTAATTTTCAATATTTAACAGAATGTAAGGTGTTTCAAGTAATGAAGTTTCAAAGTACATGAAGCAAATCCAATAGAAAATAAGGTATCAGTGAGGAGCTTTGATCCAAATTTCTTGTATACGTACGCGGTAACGCTGTCAAAAGCGAGGAGAAAAAAGACTTATCTTATTGTCGATTCGACATGCCCCAACGGTTTACTACATTGCTTTCTTTTATGAGTTAATTGCACTGTTCTTGGGCTTTAAAATCCTGATTCAAACATAAAAGAGAAAATATCTGGCACGACCGATTCAACATTGTTTAAGAAGTTGCTGGTTTATAGGTATTCCTTTATTTGGTGCACCTGTGAATAGGTGAGCTGCCGTTTTAAAGCCTGGGATGTGCATCTGCGATTTCTTGTATCGATACCAGCAGTCATTTGATATTTTGTACTCAACATTTTGAAAATACACAACAAATGTTCTGTTTGCTGTCCGTCATCAATATGTCTTATCCATACTTTCGGGTCGGAAATCTACCTGTATTCGCCCATCAAATCATCAATAAGAAAGTGGTATTCATCAGAGTTGCCTTCAAGGTAAGAATATACGAACTGCATGGTCTTATTAACATTAGCCCGGTAACGGATGGGTTGCATCTGTGAGACCCATGACGTAACAAAAATTTCCGCCACTCACATACTGATTATACGAGAAGTCTGTTCTTCTCCCTACCTTTCTTTTATTTTCAAATAAAACGTTCAATGTAGTGCTTATTGTCATAAATGTTGTATACGTGATTATATTATTAATTAGTGAAACGTGGTTGAAATCTAACGCATCCTCTGATTTTATTTCGATCCCTAAATATAAACTACTACGAAATGACAGGAATATAATAAAAGTTAATTTTAAAGAGAAATCCGGTGGGGGTGTTGCTATGTTTGTTCGTGATGATATAATTTGCAAAATAATCAAAACATCTACTTCAAACTCACCGAGCTTGGAATATATGTTTGTTGATATGATGATTGGCACAAAACATTTACTTGTCGGGGTTGTATATTGGCCTCCAAATACGGGAACGTTATTAGAATTAGAGGAATCACTTTCAGAACTCACAGATAAGTATCAAGATATTATTATAATGGGGGATTTTAATTGTGACTTAAGAAATCCTGTCACAAAATCTGCCACTAATTTTATTCATACCTTCAATTCATATAATCTGCAAATATTGAAATTGAATCCTACTCATAGCTCATCTAAAACGGAATCGTGGATTGATCACTTGATTGTCTCAGATATTTCTAAAGTATTACTCTATGGTCAGTTTCCTGTTCCGGGTATTTCAAACCATGACCTACTCTTTGTTGTATACTCGGTTAAGTGCACTAAATACAAAAATAAAACAATCCATTATCGTGATTACAAAAATCTTGATCTTGCAGCATTTCAAGTCGACAGTGAGCGTGCACCTTGGCACGAGGTTTACCAACAATATTCACTAGACTCTAAAGTAAATGTGTTTAATGGTATCATAACGGACATTTTTAACAAGCACGCTCCATGGAAAACTTCTCGTGTCACGCGGCCTGCTGCTCCATGGCTTACAAACGAATTAAAAGTTCTTATGAAAGATAGAAATTCTGCATACAGTCGTTTTAGAGCTACTAAAACCGATGAAAATGAAAAAGAGTACAAAAAACTTAGAAATTATGTAAAACAACAAGTCAGAAACGCTAAGATTCGTTTTTATCATAATCTTTTCCAAAAAAATTCCAGTACGAAGGGAGTATGGAGCACGCTGAAAAACTTAGGAATTTGCAAACGTAAGTCAAATGACAGTTCATTAGAAATTCCATTAGATGACCTAAATGATTATTTTGCTTCCGTTGCACATCCAATAGACCCTATTATTAAAGAAAAGTCACTACACTTTCTGGAATCACAAGCGCCACCCCGGGATGATAGCTTCTATTTCAACAATGTTGATTGCCAAGAAGTCGAAAAAATAGTGAAGGCACTCAAGTCAAATTCAAAAGGCTCTGACGATATAACGGCCAAGCAATTAAAATTAGTTTTAAAAGACGCTCTTCCAGCACTTACACACATAATAAACTCTTCTTTAACAACCGGATACTTTCCCCAATTGTGGAAACTAGCTTACATACGTCCCCTTCCCAAATGTATAAATTCGTTAAATCCTTGTGATTACCGACCAATCAGTATATTACCAACATTATCCAAAGTCCTAGAAAAAATTGTACGTCAACAAATAGACAAGTATCTCGCCATAAATGATGTTCTCAATAGTTTGCAATCTGGTTTTAGGAAAGGTAGAAGTACGCAAACGGCCTTGTTACGAGTCACCGAAGACATTCGTCAATCTCTGGATCAAGGCAATATAACAACATTAACGCTTTTAGATTTTAGCAAGGCCTTCGATTCAGTAGACCATGACGTGCTTCTGGCAAAATGTAAATGCCTCGGTTTTTCTGATTCTACCTTAGCTTGGATTTCAAGTTATTTTAGTAATAGACAACAGGCTGTAGTTGTTGAGAATACTTTTTCATCCCCTAAGTCAGTTTTACGCGGAGTACCACAGGGTTCCGTACTAGGTCCACTTTTCTTCTTGATCTATGTTAATGATATCCCCTCTGTGCTATCAATGTGCAGTCATCATATGTATGCAGACGACTTACAGATCTATGTCAGTGGGAAACCTTCGGAAGTGGCTCATTTAGTTAGTAAAACAAATCACGATTTGGCGTCTTTACTTGAATGGTCAGTGAGAAACGGCCTTAAGCTAAACCCATTAAAATCTCAATCAATTATAATTGGGTCTTGCCGGTCCCATAAAACACTTCAAAATCTAAAAATTCCTGATATCATTTTGGACAACACTACTGTTCCTTTCTGCTCTCAAGTTAAAAATCTTGGTCTGACCATCGATAAATTTCTAAATTGGGAACCTCACGCTCGGGACACTTGCCGCAAAGTGTATGCCTCAATGTACTCACTCAAATGTGCTTACAAATGCCTTCCACCCAAAACCAAAGAACTTCTAGTAAAATCACTCCTGCTCCCCCTGCTTGATTACGGTGATATCGTGTACGGTAACATAAATAAATCAACCGCTGATGCTCTTCAAAGAGTTCAAAATGCATGTGTTAGGTTTCAATACAATATCAGAAAGTATGATCACATATCGGGGTACTATAAAGCAAATCATTTATTAAACTTGAAAGGTCGACGCCTGTTTCATAGTTTGTGCCTTTTCTACAAAATATTAAATACGGGTGTACCTGCTTACCTCTCTTATAAAAGGTCTTATCTCAAAACCAAAAGATTCCAGAAATCCTTGCTATGCAATATTCCTAAAAGCAACTCATAGAGTCATCTCATAGAGTACATGAGGCACTATTCCTAGCAAAAGTTTCAAAAAAAATATGATGCTTTGAGAAAATCTCGTTTTTGTTATTTTTTGAAATAACAAGAAACGCGCAAAAACTTGATTGCGCGAAAACTAATGAAATTTTCAAAAAAATGTACATGACTTTAATGAAAGGACTTACTATGGAGAGAAAAAGGTACTCCAAGGAAAAATCTCTATCTTTCATTTTGTAGTTGTAGGAAGACGCTGAAAAAAATTTTGCAATTTTCAAAGATTGAGAGTTAACCATGATAATCCGACCCCGGAAAATCGGAACACTAATGTCACCTTTATAAGTGTGTTTTACTCTATTCTTACAACGAATTTAAAGAAACAATTTGGAGCCGTTTTTGAAAAAAAAATTGAAAATGTCCGGGGGACTCTATGTAAAGTACCCCCACATTTTGAAGAATGTTCTTCAAAATCTCAAAGCTTGGGCTCAAGTTAGGTGGGCAGGTGTTTCTTTAATTTGGAAAACATCCTACGCATGGGTTAGGCGCTAATGGTATTCACAGACGGACGGACGAACGAACGAACGGACGTTTTGCCGTCAATTGGTTTTTCGGGATCAAGGACCCACAAAACAGGGATTCTGACTATAGCACGTGAAATTAATTTAGCAACTGGATTTTTCTACTTTTTCGTTATCAGGGGTGGGCAATGAATATTTTCTGCCGACAATCCGTTTTTTTTTGGGTAGAATTACATAACATTCCCTGTATTACGTATATTACTCCGTATTGTACTATTTTTCCTCTTCTCTATAAATTTAAAGTTTATAAAAAATAATTGAAAAAATATATAGTTCTATAAAAATTAGGGCTGATAATGATACAGTATACACTGTACATTCTAAAATATTTGCTGGCAATGGTGATAAAAAAATCCAAAGTTCAACGAATAACAATTTATTAACAAAAAATATGAATTAATGAATCTAAACTATTTACTATGAACTCATATATTCTTGCTTTCTGGGTGCAGAAATGAAATATAAAAAAATAATAAAGTTCAATATAACAATCTCCACATCGAAACGATTAAATTCACAACGAACGAACGAACAAATAAGAAAACGAAAAACGCTAAAAATATTCATTAACATTATTCTCTTCAGACAGTTCATGTTTTCAAAAAACAACAACTCAAGTTTCTCTCTCCCAATGTCCACATAATTGTGTTCTCTCTCTCTCTCTCAGTTTATAACCTCCGATATTTGAGTTTACGGATACTTTCGTCTTCCTTTAGTGATGTTTAAAAAAATGTATATCTTACCGATGTCTTGAATATTCTTTCTCCATATATTGATAATATTATCTGGGCATAATCCACATTAGCTTCAAAACAAAATGTTCATAATCCGTATTATTACTCCATCAACCAAAATAAATTCCTTTCACACCGTCTCACGATAACCTTCCACCATTTTGTTTCTCGTTGTTGATTTTTTTGTCATGACATCCATTGCTTACTACATAGTCTTTCCCTTCAGTAGGGTTTGCGACAATCACGGATTCATTACAGTATATTACTCCATAAATACGTATGTGTACTGGAAAGTAAAAATGACATTTCATTAAAATCTGCCCCCATATTATTATAGGAGTTAAATTATCCGATTATTTTATGAGCCGCTAAAAGTGACAATTTTTGTATGATCGTGACATGTATATACGTCTCCTCATGTATAAACATATTAGTAGCTCCACTAGATCTGGGTTAATTTCTGTGCGAAAAGATTTATTCTAGTTGTTGAAAATATTCTTCCCATGGCTGATTTTGATATATTTTACTTCTAAATATTTCCTTATTTTAGTTGGGGATTATCGATTAATTGGGGGCAATCGATGTTCGGATAACACAGGTCTGCGACCAAAAAACTGCATAGGATTTTTTTACATTTTCTTACAGATTTTGACCTCCCAAAATCATAAAAAATATTCAAATTATTATATCACATAAGGTTTTATGTATATTGCAGTATCTACGTTCATTATAATTATAATTATAGTAATAAACCCATATGATTTTTATTTGATAATGGAGAAAAACAACCTGAGCTGTTGGTAAGACTGGGAATGTTTTAACAGGTTGAGACAAGTCAAATGACGTATATCGCTTGAAACAAAGAAAAGCTCTCAGTAGACATACTGATATTGAAGTGAACAGTGCTGTTGTTTGTTAATCATGGCTACAAGGGGTTGTGTTATTTCTCCAAACAGTTTTTGTTATATCTGTGGTGAATTCACTATTAAAAGTCAACAGAGAAATATAAGTGATTTTATAAGGAAAGTTTATTTTGCCTACTTTAAATTAAAAGTTGGTGATCAAGATAAACCATGGGCCCCGCATAAGGTGTGCAGAAGATGCGAAGAAGATCTTCGTTTGTGGTTTAAGGGAAAGAAAAAATCATTTCGATTTGGAATTCCTATGATATGGCGTGAGCAGAAAAATCACACCTCTGACTGCTACTTCTGCTCAGTTGACGTAAAGGGATTCAATTCAAAAAACAAAAGAAACATAAGTTATCCTAATCTTGACTCAGCTATACGTCCAGTGCCCCATAGCTCCGAGATATCTATCCCGCAGCCACCTTCCAGTTTGGATGAATATCCTAGTGAGTTGGAGGACGAAGCTACTTTACCTCCTCCCGGTGAATCAAGCTCAGATTCATCTTTTGACGAAGATGGAAGGCCTCAACTATTTTCTCAAGGTGAGCTCAATGATTTAGTAAGAGATTTAGGTCTTTCAAAAGATGCAGCCGAACTGTTAGGTTCTAGATTAAAAAATAAAAACCTTTTATCACCTGGCACTTCTTTCTACTGGTACAGACACCGAGAAAAAGAATTCACCCAGTTTTTTTCAAAAGAAGGAAATTTAGTTTTCTGCAATAATGTGGAAGAACTCATACATTGCTTTGATATAAAGTATGACTCATCTGAATGGCGCCTATTCATTGACTCATCTAAGACTAGCCTTAAAGTAGTATTATTGCACAATGGAAATAAATTTGCCTCGATTCCGATTGGACATTCCGTGCATATGAAAGAAGATTATAACGATTTGGCCATTATCCTGGAAAAAATCAAGTATCAAGACCATCAATGGATGATTTGTGGGGACTTCAAAATACTGACAATGCTTTTGGGTCAGCAGGCAGGCTATACTAAATACCCATGCTTCTTATGCTTGTGGGATAGTAGAGCCAGAGAACAGCACTGGAAAAAAAGTGATTGGCCATCCCGAGAAACTTTAAAACCTGGAGAGAAAAATGTTATAAACACTACCTTGGTACCACCAGAAAAGGTTTTGTTGCCCCCTCTCCATATCAAATTGGGGTTGATGAAACAATTTGTAAAATCGCTGCAAAAGGATGGAGACTGTTTCAAATATTTATGTACAAAATTTCCGAAGCTGTCAGAAGCAAAGTTGAAAGAGGGAGTTTTCACCGGCCCCGACATAAGAAAACTTTTAACGGACCCTTCATTTGTGGAAACTATGAATGAGAAGGAAAAAGAAGCTTGGGTATCGTTCAAGGACGTAGTGCGAAAGTTTTTAGGAAATACCAGGAATCCTAACTATAAAACCATTGTGCAACGGATGTTAGCAGCATATGAAGCTCAAGGCTGCAAGATGAGCTTGAAGGTCCATTTTTTACACTCTCACATAGACTATTTTCCTGAAAACCTGGGAGCTTACAGTGAAGAGCAGGGGGAGCGATTTCACCAGGATGTGCGTGATATCGAGAGAAGGTACCAAGGGCGATGGGATGTCACTATGCTTGCTGACTGCTGTTGGCTGCTTAAGCGAGAAACTGAAAATAAAAATCGGAAAAGGACTCGTCAAAGTACCAAGGAAAAGAAGAAGACGTTTCATAAAGAACATGAATAAGTACATGTATCAAAATAATGTTTCGTTTGCTTTAAAAAAAAATACTTATTGTTTGAAAATTTTGAATAAAGGAGTGCTTTAACCAATATTTTGTGTTGGAATTTGCAAAAAATCCTTATGTGATAGAAAAAAATGGCCATAACTTTTGAAATCAGCGCACTTTAAAACATATAATTCAGTAAAAATATCTAATGCAGCTAACAAAAAATTTTTTTTCGCAGACCTGTGTAATCAGTATCACCTGTGGCTGTGCTGTTATCTCCAACTGTAGACAGATTAGAATATAAAATGCGACGACGCATTTAGTTTGAAGCATAGTTCACTTGTTTGCGCCAGAAATTTGAGTTTTCAGACCAAGCAACGATTGACAGCACTTCGCCAGAGAATTTCAGGGAGCGCTTTAGATGAAATAAAATGTAAGTACGCACAATGTTTTGTTGTGATTGCCTACTTCGCCGTCATTACCAGTTGTACGAGCCGACACGATGGTGAGATTTGAAATACAGTGCTCTTCACTAGAATTTTGTTTACAGTGAAATACATTATTTGGACTAAATAGTCAACAATATTTCGTTTATAGTATAATATTATATTCTTGAAAAATTGAAATCAGCTTTATGTTTTTAAATATTGTTAAACAATCTTGAATGTGAGGAGTCTGCAAATAATGTTATGGTTTACTAGTTCATTGTTGTGTTTATGGACCTGAAACAAAACACGTAATGGTATATTTAATACCCTTGCGAGCCTTTCTGATTCTTTATGTCCTGGGGCCTTTTGAATACTTTGTGGCCTGCTCTAATACCAACACAACACATATTTTTATGAATTCGATTTTTTAAAGTTCAGATGCAAGCAAATACAATAAATAAATGACCTAACGCTCAAAGCAGTAAAATAACTTGTTATAAACCTTATTTTTGCTTAATTCATATGAAAATTGCAATTTTCGAATGTTTCTGTGAATTTATAATTGCCATCAGTCACTCACATTTCACTGTTACGTATCACCTTTTTAGAGACATAATTATATTCTTGAGTAACAGTACTAGTAGTAATAACATATTTAAGGCACATCGACTAGCGTCCTCTAAATGTTATTTTTAGGTTTTATGACGAATTCGAAATAACTTTTGGCAATAGATGCTAATACGTACCGTTTCATCAGCGCAATTTACACTGTTATTCACACTGGTAACTCTTAAATACATAAACAGTTTCATATATTTCTCGGGATTTTAATGGAAACAACTGTCCGTAGCTTTGTTAGCTTTTGCGAGAATTTCCGCAGGAACTTCACAATATTCTTTCATTTTGTACGAACAAATCAGTCTAACAAACTATTATGCAATAGAAATTAGATGTACACTCTGTTTTGTTTATCTTACGTCATATTGACGAATGACTATTACCATGCGTCTTTTCACTTTAGACGCAAGAAATATTATAACAGTTTTCGAATTCTGGGTTTATGCAGCAACGAACTAGTAAACCATGCAGTTCTGCATGCACTACGGGCGTTACTAGAAGTTTTTGCCCCTCAGGCGACTTCCAACCCCTCGGACCAGATGCCCTCGAGTTTGGAGGTCGCCTTCGGGGCAAAAACATCTACCTAACGCTGTTAATAAAACTTCATCAGGCTCCTTAATGAGAGAACTGTTGTCCCATTTTGTTATTTGGCAGTTTTAACGGTGAAACACTCGAGGACACTAGTGAACTTATCACCAACCCCCACAGTGTACGCCAAGAATATCTTAAACTGCCAAATAACAAAATGGGACAACAGTTCCCTCATTAAGGAGCCTGATGATGTAATAAAACACGTTACGAAACGTTGTGTTCTGTGTGTAAATGGTGAATAATAAAGGATTGCCATAAATAAAATTGGATAAGTTTTATTAACAACCATATATTGACAATCAGGAACAATTTTTCAATTTAGCCTACAAGATCTACCTAACGTCCTTAATACATAAATAACTATTACACCCAGACAATTGCGCAAAATTTCCTTATTTTACGGGTCTCAACATGATTTGCAACAGTTTCGGGGATTTGGTTGTCCTTATCACCAGGCTAAAATTTTCAGAAGAAATTACATTAAAATTTAAAAGTATAAACATTAAAATGTTAGAAGTAAAATTTTACACAAAACAAGAGAAATGCTAGAAATGAAATTATTATGAAGAGGTCGCACTTACCAAACACAGCAGAGCCCGTAATATGAAATTATTGTCATACATTGGTAAGAAGCCATGTCAGTCTTTCAACAGTGGAGTGAATGAGGAAGTTATTGGTTGCATCGCATTTGTATATAACGGGATGTTGAATCGAAGGAAGAGAGAGGGGAAGTAGAGGAAGAGGGAAGAAGAGAGCAAAAACCACGTGAAACCTGAGGTGAAGAACTTGTAAATACAACCCAGAAAAAGCCATTAAGTTTTTAATAGGAATTCTTAAACCCATGTAATAGAGAATAATATGATTTGATGAACTGGTTACTTTCTATAATAGTATTAATAGAATCATTGATCTTTATCCGCAAACTTGGTGAGATCAGACGCGGATACTTACGAATTTCAACATCAAAGATTTTTGGCTTTAAGGAATCAAATGAATGGATAAGTTCTAAGCGTGTTTGGAAACGTCAGAATTCTGTTTCCAATTCCTGTTTCTGAATTCTGTTTTGAAAACTTGTATATTAATTATCAAAAAACAAACAAAGGATACTGAAGTGTTAAATTAAGATTACTGAGGTCCTGTTCATATATATTTACTCATATATATCATACTGTTCATATATATCACACTGTACTTATATATTTGACTATTTAATTTATTGCAGTATGCTACGCTAGCATTTTACTTGCAAGCATTATGTCTGGTATTTTTTGGAAAAGCATTTGTGTGGTTTTGTTCAGCGGTAGTTTTGCTGCTGCTATTTAATATGCAGTGCGGATAATATAATATACAGTGCATATTGATTGTTGACGTGCTTAATAATAATAAAAATAATAACTGTAATTATTATTATTATTTTGTTGTTATTCGGGAAATGTTTTGGGGTGGCAAGACACATTAATTCAGTCCTTTAAATATTGAGCGAAATATTTGCTTCAGTCCGTATGACGTTTCTTCATTTTTATTTCAATTATAATTATAATAATTATTAGTAGGTATTATTAATATTTCATTACTTTAGTGCATTAGTGCATTAGTTTTTGGGGGCAACTTGCGGAACTACTAGAAGAAATTGATAAGAATTTTGGAAGGTTTGATTTTGAACAAGTATGAATGTGCCCTTCTGTGATGTTTATTTTCCTATGATTAAAATGGAAGCTTAAATATTATAATAAATATAAATAATAATTATTGTTATTCTTATAAGAAATAAATCATTAATTTAATATTTCTCTTTCCAGCTTCCGAAAAAATGTTGAAGAGTGTGAAAAAATTGATAGTATTATTGCTGATTTTTGTTGCATTTGCTTACATAATACAATTGAATCGGCTGAGTCTAAATTTTGCATCATCGACGGAAAATGCTAAAAGCCAAATTATCAAAAACTCTGATAATGACTCGGCGGAAAATACCAGGAATGCTGCTAATAACAGCTGTCTCGCTGGTACTGTGTTCGCACAATCAAGTAACGGAAGACTGGGAAATAATTTGATGGAGTATGCCTCTGCATGGTCCCTCGCTAAATTAAATAACTTCACTCCAGTTGTGAGCGACGATATTTACAATCATATATTACCTTTATTTTCCAATCTCTCTGCAATACCCGCAACAAGATTCCTTAGCGATCTGCAAAAAAGAGACCCTGACTGTGCACAGCTAGCTGAGAGGACGATTCTTCATGGAAACCATACGGAATTTGTTGGTCCTTTGCAAGACCAGGTTGAGAAAATGAAATACAAAGAACCTATCGTTATGCGGTGAGTAAAACTAGGGTTTTTTATTATAAGATCATATTTGGAGTCGCTATTGAGAAAATGATCTTTACCAATTTTTCTTTCAAATTGTTCCTGTTCTAAATAAAATTACGCGAAAAAACTAGTTGTATTTTTACTTCCCCGTATACGTACTATAGGAGAAGTTATGGAAAGTAAAGGAAAATTCGCGAGAAAACGGCGGATTTTCGGCAAAAAACTCTTATTACAGGGCCCTGTAAACGAAAAAGTGGATCAATCTATTTGCTAAATTTAGAAGAAAAAAATCCTCTAACACGTGGTGCAGCCAAAATCTAAAGCCACAAAAGTACATTTTTTTTGACATTTTCTTAGTTTTTCTGTTTCCTCAGTGTAAAACGAAAATATTATTTTTAAGATTATTAAAGAACAGTAAAACCTCATCGTAAATGGCAATTTTCTTTGAAAAATTTGGAGTTGTTTTTAAGAAAATGGCGTTTAAGCGCTGCTGTATACGTAATACTCAGGTCGTTACAATTTACATTAGCAGCGATTTGTTCACATCATTATTTTTACGAGAATACATGTTTTAAGTAATGTATTATAAATTCTCACGAAAAATCAACCGTTTCCTCTGAAAACTAGCTCAAAATTCCGTATTTTCAGAAACGCTCAAACACCATTTTCTCAGAAATATCTCCAAATATTTTCTTCAAACTTTTCGAACGGATAGTACTAATCGCACTCTTCAATATGACGTAAAGTTCATTTTTTTTTATTACGCAAATGTAACTTTTTGAAAGATCTGTCACAAAGTTAATACGCACATATTCAGCAATTTGTAAACACTATTGTATTTGTGAGTTAATGTGCTTCAAATGATGTCAAATGAAGTTTTTCGGAAACAAAAGATTCCTGTGACAAAGAACTTCAAATTCCGCATTTACAGTAGCCCTTAAACGCCATTTTCTTAAAAACGATTTTTCTGGAAGAAAAATTTTTCTGAAAGAAAATTGCCATTTAGGACGAAGTTTTACTGTTCTTTAATATTTTTGAAATAATATTTCCGTTCTATAATTAGGAAACCAAAAAATTAAGAAAATATAAAATACTAGTGGTGCTACAGAATGGCACAGACTTTCCCGTATTAGTTTTCTATTTCCTTTGGTTTTGGCCAGCTATTCGGACTTGCCATTTATACTCTTGTCAGCTGCCATACATCGCCGCCCAATTTTTTTAAAGATTTTCCTAATATTTCGTTTCTTATTAGTAGAACGAAAATATTATTTTAAAAATATTAAAGAACAGTAATCTCGTCCTAAATGGCAATTATCTTTAAAAAATTTCGAATAGTTTTTGTTTAAAAAATGACGGTTAAGCGCTACTGTAAATGCGAAATTTGAAGCTCTTTTTCACAGGAATCTTTTGTGTATTCGAAAAACTTTATTTGAAGCCACTTAAACCACTTTAACTCACAACTTCAATAGTGTTTACAAATTGTGGGAAAAGTGCGTATTAACCGTGTCAGAGATCTTTAAAAAAATTACATTTGTGTAATTATTGAAAAAATACCCGAAAATGAACATTACCTCATATCAAAGAGTACAATGAGCACTATGGTTAGAAAAGTTTGAAGAAAAAATTTGGAGCCATTTATGAGAAAATGGCGTTTGAGCGTTTCTGAAAATGCAGAATTTTGAGCTAGTTCTCACAGAAACGGTTGAGTTCTCGAGGAACTTATTTTACATTATTTAAGCACATATACTCATAAATATAATAGTGTGAAGAAATCGCCGCTTATGTAAATGTTAACGACGTGGGAGACAAGTCCAAAAATTTCATTTTTGTAATTTTGAAAAACAAAAGAATAGTGCAACATGACGGTAATGTCATCTCATAGAGTAGATTAGGCACTATCCCTAACAAAAGTTTAAAGAAAAAATGTGGAGCCGTTTTAGAGAAAATGTTGATATCGTATTTTTTTAAATTTGACATGTTGCACGCAATATTGCCCGGAAAATACTAAAATTTTCAAAAAAAAGTACACGACCTTAAGGAAAGAACTCTTTGGAGAAGAAATTTTATTTCAAGGAACAATCTTTATCTTCAATTTTGTAGTTGGAAGGAGATGCCGAAAAATATTATAACTTTTGCAATTTTTAGAGTTAACCTTGAAATCGGACCTAAGCTACCTTAATAAGTGTATTTTACTCTATTGTTACAAGAAATTTAAAGAAAAAAATTGGAACCTGTTTTGAAAATGTCCGGGGAGCTTCGTGTAAAGTACCTCCAAATTTTATAGAATCTTTTTAAAAATAAATTTTATAGAATCTTTTTCAAAATCTCAAAGCTTCGATTAGAGCGAGATGAACGGTTGTTTCTTCAATTTGGAAAAAAATCTTACGAGTGTTTTACGCGACAGTGGTGTTCACAAACAGACGGACGGACAGACAGATAGACGGTAGTTTTCCTTTCAATTGGTTTTTTCGGTATCAAGGACTTACAAAACAAAGATTCTGGATACATCCCGTGTAAGGAGATTTTTTTTTCTTAACTTAGCAACTGGTTTTATCCACTTTTTCCTTGTCAGGGTCTGGCAATGAATTTTTGCTGCCAAAAATTTGCCGTTTTTTCGCTCAGCATTACTATACTATACTCTATTTACTATACTATACTCTATTACTATTACTTACTATACTATATTTTTCGCTCAGCATTACTATACTCCCTATACTACGTATATTACTCCATGTATACGTATGAATACGGAAAAGTAAAATGTACTTTGGGCGGCGATAGATGGCAACTGGCAAGATAAGTGTCAAGTACGTATAGCTAGTCGAGACGAAAGGAAACTGAAAGCTAATGCTGGAAAGTCTGTGCCATTCTATAGCACCATTATTCCTTGTCCAACGAGTGAATGAAGTAAGACGTAAACAAACCGGCATATATCCCTCCGCCGGAGCGCGTGCTCCGAGGCCTCTGCCATAATCAACAGCTGTCAACGCTCTGCTGTCACCGCCGCGCCCGCTGTGGCAATCTCAAGTTCATCCACACGTTGCACAATATCCTTCAGTCTATCAAAATCTGCAGTATGCACAAAAACACTGAAGATTGCAAGACAGACAACGATATCGAGGAACCCAAAGGAATATTTCATTCAACATATTATTTTGTTTTGAAGAAATTATATTAATTTTTCATGTTAATAGTGATGCAATATTATTACCAATAAGACTACGAAATTCATGCACACAACGAAAATCGTGGGCTGTTCCGTGTCTTGAATATGAAATGCCGAGTTTTTTGTTAATACAAGAAAGTAAACATTTACGCAATATTTATATTGATCATGAAATTTAGTCGTAACTTACTAGAAAAAAAGATGATCAATAATAGTAGACTGTGCCGGTGATGGAGGGTGTTCAGCCATGACACTTATCTTTGCAACCATTTGCTCCGAGGAGGAGCCGCCATTTGCTCCCTTCTCTTTCGCAGCAGAAAGAGCATATCACGTCATCGAATAACGATCGGCAGCATGCGACACAGTGGGTCGCGACGTATTTCTATGGAATATTTTCCATTGCTCGGACTGAAAACGTCTCACTGCTCTGGGAAAGGATATTTCCATAGAAAAAAAAGTAACATAGTTTTTAATAAGCAAACATTGTAACATTTATTAGAACATTTACTAGACATAAATATATTAGTGTGATTTGAAAATAAAAAAACAACATTTTGCAATTCAACAGGGAAGAAGAGTATCTTTTTCCAGATTGTGACAGCTATGCCAAATCTTTAGTTGCAAAAAAGTGCTCAATCACATAAAGAAATCTAATTGCAACGACGTTACACAGTTTATCATTAACGGCAATTTTACGGGAAATCTTGTAACTGATTCTTAATGATGACTGAGCTCGAAGAAATTCTTCTTCCTTAAAATAATTGAAAATAAAATAATATAATTTCCTAAATGCTCAAGTTGTAATATCAGTATGCAATAAAATTAAACTCTTTTGTATTGTGTTATTTCACTGTCAAAACATCATAAGAACATCTAAATACATCCAAAACCTACTTCTTGTGAGGCATTGTTTTTCAGAGCCCTGAAAACTTCCTTTCGTTATTCTTCAGCGTACTTGACATGATCAGCAGCATGATTAATTATATAATATCACTGCAAATAAAACTTCTTCATATGATTGAGCACTTTTTTGCAAACTAAACATTTCGCATAGCTGCCGCAATCGGCGAAAAGTACCTTTTCTTCCCATGCTGCATTGAAAATTGTCGGTGTAGATGCTCTGATCTGCGATGTGCTCGCGTCGACATCCATGTTTCCACGACTGGAGTTACCGGGACACTGTGCCAATGGATATCACAAGCTCCGCAACGCTCGGGCTCAGATGTCGCGCTCTCAATAGCGAACACAGCTCCGCGCTGCCGATTTGCTCTGCTTGAGAAGCCCTGCAATAGATAGTCACAAAATTGTACATAAAACTCACAACAATCAGTCTTGATACTGTTGCATTCCACCAGTCACATTCATTCACACTGTCATTAGCATTGATGAGCTCAAAACTTATATGTCGCTATGTGATACACACAAGTGTTGCGCGATCCGCCATCAGAAGGAAACTGCTCCTCGCGTGATACGCGTCGTCTGATCATTTTCGCTTGTCCTTACACTTCACGAATCAACAAAGTAAATTATCACTTATGTTTCTGCTTTTTACGTGTGATTACGATTGTTCTATTGCATAAAACTTTCAGTTAGTTGAATTTCATTGAACTATTTTCTTATGCGTAGACTGAAAAAAAGTGCGAAGAAGAGTGTGTGTCGCGGACTTGTAGCCAATCAGTGATTGCAAACCCACGTGCATTTGTTGACATATACTTCGTTCTCGCGTTGGACAAGGAATAGTTTATTCCTGTGTTAATTTTGCCTTCTAAACAAATATATTCATTTTTTTGTAAATAACTGTATATAATTATATATTTTTTGTATATATATATATTGTGACGTACCGACTGCTCGGGGTCAATCGTGACTTACCCGTGAAGTGGCACGATACAATAAATTTGTTTGTTTCAGGCAGGGCTCGGGATCTTTTTCGCGAATGTGGACCCTGGGATGTTCGGGGTACAATAAATACATACAGTTTATTATACGACAGTTTGATGTTTATTCATCTAATATCACTATTACACTTTCGAACACTGATCCCCTATGCAATGATTACTATGTTTTGGTACCAAAACTTAATACCTTCAATGCTAGCATCATACCTGTTACCACCTGGGTCACGTCGCTTCGTTGGGGCCCGGCGCCGATGGTGGCGGTGGCTTCGGCTCCCGTCGCGTGGTCCCGGAGCCGTTCGGCCCCCAGCCGGAGATGAGTAGGCAAGTGTTCGCCCCTCACGCTGCTACACGCGTATATTCTACACTAGTGCATCTAATTAACTTATGCTTGTCCTGACAGTCTGAACTCCAGATTTGGGTTGTAACTGATTATGCTAAGCACGTTACACTATATTACTCTCTGGATCACCGGTGAAATATCGGTAACCTATACCCACGTGTTCTTGTTCTCCTCACGCGTCATCATACAGTTTCATTATGGAAAGTTCCTATACACTGGAAACCCGTCAGACACTGCTTGATCGGTCTCACAAATGATCACTGGTTCAGTCACTGTCTTGTGCACTACACATTCTCTCTTTCCCCAAAACCTACGTTCGCGATGCATGTGCTCACGCTACAGGCGGGTTTCACACTCTTCGGTTTACCATACACTCTATCTGTTGACTTCCCAATGCTGTTCGGTCTGCATCACACTTCTTTAACGGTCCGAAATGTAATACTATGCAAGTCTATTAAGTTATTCAGCACTTAGGGGTACTTTTCCCCAAATAACTCGCACCGCTCGCGCACCACCTCCGTCCGCTAGCGTGGCTTCCGCTCGTCTCCCCTTCTCAACCGACTTCTCGCTGTCCTCCCCTCGTGTCTCACGCTCCACGTGACGCCCCCCTTCCCCTCCGTGTTGCCATGCTGCCTAGTTATGCTCGTGCCGTTTGTATGTTCTCTGGTTGTTTAAGTTGAAATGTATCGCGTTTCTATTTAGAGGCGCGGTGCGTTTCATTACCCCCCTCCCCCCTTTTATTTGGATTTTTCTCCGCAAAATTCAAGGACTTACATTGGTTTTACTAACTTGACACTTGGGGTGCGATGACTCTCCCTCCACAACATGGGTCTCCGCCGATGTCGTCTTAACTCTCCTTGTTTGATGGACATGGTCTCAGATTGTAGAAATTGTAGTGTCCCACTACTTCTTGGCTTTCATTGACTAGTTTGGCAAGATTGGTGTTTACTATTTGGTCGATGATATATGGTCCCTCATATAGCGGGAAAAACTTCGCGTATAATTTTAATTTTGTATTAGAAACTTTAGGCACGCGTAATAGTACTGTCTGCCCCTCACTAAATTCATATACTTTCTTCTTCACTTTTGCCTTCCTTTCATCGCCCGCTTGCACCAAATTATTTTCTTGTAAAATCTGGAACAGTTCTTGCAAATCTTGAAAATGTTGATCGATGGATCCTGCCTGCACGACAATATCGTCCACATATGTCGTTACTCGGTTCGGCATCCTTCCTTGTATAATCTGGTCTACACATCGAATCAGTGCTGCTCCGCTGTTTCGTAACCCAAACGGTACTCTACAAAATACGTAGCATATCCCTTCAAATGAAAATCCAGTATATTTCTGGTCTTCTTCGGCCACCTTCATCTGCCAGTAGGCCTTGCTGAAGTCGGTGCTCGAGAAAATGATGCTTCCCCCAAATCTCTGTAGTGCTTCTTCTACTGATGGTGGTGCATCCCTAAATGGTAGTGTCACTGCATTTGGTCTCCGAGCGTCTAAACATAACCGTAATCCTCCGTCCTTCTTTTTCACGATTACCATAGGATTCGTGTACGATGTTTTTTCTTTCTTAATGATACCATCGTTCACCATAGATGCTAATAACTCCGCTACTTGTTGTCTCAGTGCGACTGGTATTGGGTAATTCCGTTGCTTGAATGGAGTGTAGTCCGTAAGTTGAATACGGAATTCAAACCCCTTGATTGGCTCTCGATTCTTCTGAAATACTTTCTTGTTTTCTATTAATATTTCTAACAGTCTGGATCTCTGCTGATCTTCCAGTGCTTCTGCCTGGTTGACTTGTTGTCGTAGTTTTTCTTCTATTCCCTCTTCCGATAATACGCCCGTACATGCTTCAAATTCCTCTTCCTTCCCCATATCCATCTCGATTCTTTGGTATCCTAGTTCTATCACTTTGCGGTCGAGGTCAATAATCGCCCGTTGTTCAGATAAAAAGTCTGTCCCTATGATCGTTGGATATAATAAATTCTTCACGACTAGAGCTACTATCTCGTACGCCTGGTCGCCGATTTCAGCTTTAAACATGATTTGTTTCGTAATAGGGCTTGACTTCTTTTGAGTTGCTCCTATCACGAATGCCCTATTCATGGGCAAGCACATTACTTGCTTTCCTTTCGCAATTAATTCATTATAAAATTCTTCTGATACCACTGTTGTAGTACAACCAGTGTCGACCAGTGCTTCTGTTACCACCCCCTCACATTCTATTTTGATCGTGGGACATTTTCTCATGCGAACTTCCGAACTTTTCTTCCTCTGCCACGGTTGTGATTCATAAGATACCGACCGAATCGTGTTGATAGGGACCACATTCAGTTCTTCCTTCCTTGTGTCCGTAATGGGGTCGCCTGTCATCACGGACTCTATCTGTTTAAAGATGTTCCCTGTCCTCCACTTGGGCCAGGCCGTGCTGATTGATTGGGCGTCCCTTGGTTCGTTCCTCTCTCTTCTTCTCGACGGTTTGGGTCTTGTCCTCTCCATTGCGGTCTTTGATTATTCTGTTCCGATTGCCCCCGACTTCCTGTCTCATGTCGTATCCACTGGTTGTCTGCTCCACCACCGTTCCCTTGTCTACTGGCTGGCTCCATGCTCAGGGTGTTCACATTTCCTTCCCTCTTGTTCTTCGGGGCATTAGCAAAAGTTAGGTCATACCCTCCTAGTGCGTTCATGAAACTTTCTAGATTGGTGTGGTTCGCACTTCGTAAATTGTTTTGGATCGACACAGGAAACTGGCGCGTCAATAGACATATGATTTCTTGATCATTCATTGGAGGGCGTAGTGTTTTACAATCTCCAACGCGTTGCGTTGCGTATTCCCGCATGGTTCCCATCGACTGGTTATAATACCCATTCATCAGATTTAACTTTACATTCATTTGAATCTCGTCGTTCCAGTACCGCTCGTAAAACCGGTCTTGAAATTCCTTCAATGTCTCCGGAAATGCATCGAATGTGTCAGCCCACGTTCGTGCATTTCCATCCAGCATCAGGTATAGGAATTGGACCTTGCATCTTTCCGATGTGTTGATCACGGCTAGATGTCGTTCTGCTGCTCGCATGAATGCACATGGGTTTACTTGACCATCTCCCGAAAACTTTAGTGACTTTGGGGGCGTGAACGTTGGTATTCCACCCGTGATGATTGGCATTATCCGACATTCTTTAATTAGTTCCACATCGGACTGCAAGGATGATACTTTTTCTTCGCATATTCGGATGTTTCCCTTTATTTCTTCCTTGATCGATTGCTGAATCGTTCTTGTGTCTTCTTCCCTCCTATGCACCTCGTTCTTGACCTGAGTCTGGATATCCGCCATTTTGCTCTCCACTGTTCGGATCTCCTCTCGAAATTGACCTTGTACCCCCTGGATTTTCTTGTCCTGTACGGCAATCTGACTATTTACTTGGTGATGTAACTGAGTTTCCAATTCTCCGCTTATTTGGCTTATCTGAGACTTCAGTTCCCCCTTCTGTTCCGAAAATTTCTCTAAAATCCACTGATCTTGGGCTTCCACTCGTTTCGCAAGTTTAGACACTTCATTCTTTGTTATTTCGACTCGTTGATCGAGGGATTCTACTTGTCCTCTAATCTCGTCTCGTAACTTGTTATACCGTTCTTCAGCTCTCCTATCCTGTTCTTCAATTTTTCCATTCAGTTCTTCAATCTTTTGTTCGGTCTTTTTGCCCTGTTCCGCCGATTTCTCAATTTTTTCTTCAATCGCCTTTGCTGCGGCTTTCTGTTCTGTCATTATTTGCCTACTCAATTCCCCAATCTTACTATCTAGTGTTTTCATCATATCCCTTTTTTGATCGTCCATTGCCTTCAATATCGTTGTAATATGTCTGTGGAAATATTTGTTCGATCCTTCCGATTTGGGTTCCCTGCTGCCTGGTTCATCGGTGTTGATGTGACTTGTACTTCTTCGGTAAAACAGTCGCCCGACGAGTCGTCCAATTTGCTTCCGAATCCGGTATCCCCATTTTCCAGGAATGTACTTCCACCTATTCCTTCATCCGCGTCTCCTCCACGCTCTATCTTTTCCTCCCGCTCTAACGTCGCTTTCTGAGCCTCCATCTTGCTACCGCCAACTAAACTTCCGCCCCCAATTACTTCGTAGCGTTCACTCATTTTGTCCATCTACTGTAAAAAGTTTCCGTACCAGCAATGCTACTACCACTAGCTTATCTACACTCTCACTAATGCTGTAATTATTCGCAATTCTACTAATCTGATCCCCCAAGTAATTGTACTACAACAATGCCTTAGCAATGATTCTGAACATTCACTATATTCACTGTTCGTTTTAACTTTTGCATGAAGACCACATTTGCATAATCTACTATGTGATCGACCCAATTCCTTATTACACGATTACTGCCTATAATATCAAATACACACTCTTTATAATTAAGTTCTAACATCAATTATGCACATAAATTCAATACCCAAATACTCTTCATAAACAAATCACATGTATCAAATACTGCAAATAACCCTTCTATTAAGTTCCTGAAAATAATAACATCAATACACTCAACACTCTGCAAAGCTGCTATAATAATTCACAATCAAATTTCACACACTCCTAGCACTTCCCTCAGTAATACATAAACACACAATTTGTTACTTCATAATCTTACCCACAAAATTTCAACGATACAACTTATTTTCCTTAACATAGAATTATTTTCCCTTGACTTTAATCTATATTGTCATTTGCACACGTATTTATTCCCACAGATATTAAAATAATACACACTGTATTTCTTTTACACATATATAATGGTTATGCTACACACTGTTTTCTAAATTGACTAATTACACAATTAACAAAATAATATTTACCTTCACAATTACTATTGTATGTAAATTCTCTACATTTGCTCTATACTTCCTCAACAAACATTTAATTTTACTCAATGAACAATAAACCACTACCCGTACCCACTATATTATTCCAATCTTTCTGTTTATCAAAACTGCTATGTATTCTAACATTTTCCATATGTCGTTGTTAATACAAGACTTATTAATTGTATTTCCCAAATGATCACTTACACATACACACTGTATTAGTGTAACTTTTGTGATCACTAAGTAATTATTATATCTTTACACTTGCTACACATATTTCTGCCCATGCACATGTTATTACAGTTATTCCCCACCAAACAATAAATTCTTGCCCCTGTCTACAAATTGTTTTCAACTCTACTTTGTTATACCATTATACTACATCAACACAATATTTTATATTCCCCAATTATAAATTTTCCCTTCCAACATTACTTTTTATAACTGCTTGCACGTTTTTACAATTACTAATAACTACCATCTAATAACTCAATACACTACAAACATTTTTTTTTATACGGTATTATCTTTCAAACTTGATTTTACTCACACTGTGACTTTCCAATGTTTGGTTACATTTGCCAGGGCCACATTTCTTAAATACGCGAGTACAACCTGTTCAGGCGCCAATTGTGACGTACCGACTGCTCGGGGTCAATCGTGACTTACCCGTGAAGTGGCACGATACAATAAATTTGTTTGTTTCAGGCAGGGCTCGGGATCTTTTTCGCGAATGTGGACCCTGGGATGTTCGGGGTACAATAAATACATACAGTTTATTATACGACAGTTTGATGTTTATTCATCTAATATCACTATTACACTTTCGAACACTGATCCCCTATGCAATGATTACTATGTTTTGGTACCAAAACTTAATACCTTCAATGCTAGCATCATACCTGTTACCACCTGGGTCACGTCGCTTCGTTGGGGCCCGGCGCCGATGGTGGCGGTGGCTTCGGCTCCCGTCGCGTGGTCCCGGAGCCGTTCGGCCCCCAGCCGGAGATGAGTAGGCAAGTGTTCGCCCCTCACGCTGCTACACGCGTATATTCTACACTAGTGCATCTAATTAACTTATGCTTGTCCTGACAGTCTGAACTCCAGATTTGGGTTGTAACTGATTATGCTAAGCACGTTACACTATATTACTCTCTGGATCACCGGTGAAATATCGGTAACCTATACCCACGTGTTCTTGTTCTCCTCACGCGTCATCATACAGTTTCATTATGGAAAGTTCCTATACACTGGAAACCCGTCAGACACTGCTTGATCGGTCTCACAAATGATCACTGGTTCAGTCACTGTCTTGTGCACTACACATTCTCTCTTTCCCCAAAACCTACGTTCGCGATGCATGTGCTCACGCTACAGGCGGGTTTCACACTCTTCGGTTTACCATACACTCTATCTGTTGACTTCCCAATGCTGTTCGGTCTGCATCACACTTCTTTAACGGTCCGAAATGTAATACTATGCAAGTCTATTAAGTTATTCAGCACTTAGGGGTACTTTTCCCCAAATAACTCGCACCGCTCGCGCACCACCTCCGTCCGCTAGCGTGGCTTCCGCTCGTCTCCCCTTCTCAACCGACTTCTCGCTGTCCTCCCCTCGTGTCTCACGCTCCACGTGACGCCCCCCTTCCCCTCCGTGTTGCCATGCTGCCTAGTTATGCTCGTGCCGTTTGTATGTTCTCTGGTTGTTTAAGTTGAAATGTATCGCGTTTCTATTTAGAGGCGCGGTGCGTTTCAATATATATATATATATATATATATATATATATATATATATATATATATATATGTTTCTGAAATACAAAGTTTTGCATAGAAAGAATTTTCTCATATCCACTTTTTGGTACTTATTGCGGCTCAGCCATCGAAAATATCCAAAGAGTTTATTAGACAAAATATGCTTAAAATGGTCTTAAGAACATATCGAAGTTTCAACATTTCCTCCCACGACAGGTGTGTGTGCCCTATTTGTATGTATATATATATATATATATGGATATATACAGGTGTCCAGAAGCTTCCGTTACAAAAAAAATACCCCAAATTCTGTGTTGCATGTCATGAAAAATGGCAGGTCCAGATTTTCCGAAAAAAAATTGTCTTTGAGAAAATTGAGTTTAAAAATCACTTCTGGCCGCGAAATTAAAACCTACAACACAGTCGGCGGCGTCTCCTTCTGTGCGGAGTATTTCCTCGTTTCTCCGCGTAAACGGTTGAAACAGTCGAGTAATTTTCTCTAAGGGAAGCATCGCGTGGCTTACACTAGAATACGTTAATAGTATCAAATGTTTGTAGGTTTTGTTTAATAAATATTTTAAATGTACTTATTGAAAATTCAGTTTTGTTCAAAATGATAGCCACGGGACACGGCGGTCTAAACGTAAATGATGAACACATTCAACATTTATGAAAAATATTGAATCTCCTGGAATGCTCGAATTTTTATATTTAGCACATATTCATATGAACTAGTGCCTTTCGGCTTAAGATTCCCACATACGTGAAAATTATTCTAAATGTGATAAACTAAAAAGAGTTTCGGAAATTAAATATTCGTTCATGAAAATACCGAGAAAATCATACTTGTACTGACCTACCATTACGATTCTCCACATATATATGTAATAGAATTATTACATTAACTTATATAAAAAATGTAAATTCAGCAAGTTGATTGATAATTCTTAGCATATGGAATCCTTGACTTCTAACTGCTCTATTTCCTTGATTAGTGATTCCGGGCGCGTTAACTGCTGTGATTGTTAGTCCCATTAGTGTAGTAAATGTTTTATGCCAGGAGGTAGTGGGATGCCTCCCCTAAAGATAGTGAGATGAGGCGCCGATCTACAAGTTAGCTTGCGGCAGATTTCCTCCTAGCGGGGCACCGCCCTAAACGGGCCGAAGCTCTAAGCTCCCGACTGGTCTCCCGACATGTCCGGTAAGTGTATGTAAGTAAGGGGAGGGGATAGGACAAGGAAGAATAAAAGATAGCGAACGATCCGATCCAGAGCAATCTGCCGCTAGAATTCTCCCCCAGACAGCAAAGGCTGAATTCGACCTAGCTATCTACCGAGTGTCGACAACTATGGCACTGTTGGTACTCAAACCCTGGCGAAAATGGGTATGTGCGCCAATGTACGCGAGATGTACGCGCAAAAGTACACGGAGTGCGCATGGAGACACATCTCTAATATGCTGGATGTGTACAAGAGCTTGCCACGATACGCATTTTTGTGTATAAATTGTGTGCTTCGGCCCAAATGAATGTATGCTTGAGCTCGAACTGGAATGTACTTGATGTGTTCTCAATGGAATCGAAATGGCGAGTACACGATGAGCACAACGACGTGGACCGTTGCGGATCGATATGCACACCTAGACTGTGAAACCAGTGAATTACTAACCTTGGTAAAAGTTCTAGATGAATACTTCCACAATTCTCTCTGAAACTGTCATTAGCTGAACCCATGTGAAAGTTTTACTCATTTGATTTTAATTAATTATTTGAATTGTCCTGTGATGTATTACTTCTCTAGGTGATAACCCTATTGACCCATCCTAACCTAATCTAAGCTAACCCTTGTGAGTGTTCTCAAACAGCAAAAACTTTTCCCCCGAACTTTCATTGCAACTTGAACATGTATGTTTTCACATTCGTTGTGGTAACCTCATCTTACCCACTGCCCCTGCGAGTTCAGATCGTCCACTACCAATGGTTGAGTTATTCTTCCTGATTTTTTCTAATTGTACTTGTGAACGCCTAAGCATGTATTTCACCGAATTTAAGCATGCATCTAAGGGTTGTGGAGAACACAGTCCTACACCATTTTATGCTAAAAATCAGTTCTAAGTCAAAATGGAAATCAAACATAAAACTATTACGAATCTATATCTACAATTACTGTAATACTCTTGTCTGACAAAATTTAACACTAGCTCCACACATTAGAGAAAATAACCCTGATGTTTTTGTGGTTTATCCCTGAAACAATAAATGTACTATTATTTTGTGTGTGTATTAAATTTATCCACAACTACATAAACGTGTTTGCTTACCATTAGACATGATTGTGTTGCATTATTGCATGCATTAACTCTTTACGGGCTACCAATGCTTTAAAGACGATACGAAAAGTGTTTGTTTACCACTAAACATGGTTGCCTTTGGTGATTTCACGAGCTGAATTTCGATGGGACACACATTCGCAAGATATTCGAAATGAAATTATGCGATTTCCGCAGTAACTTGCCGCTTACTTCACGAAATCCGCACACTGACCTCTGATTACTATGTAGCTATACTGCAATCTAAAAAGGGTGCGAACTCACTGCTACTAACTAAACATTGTTTACATCATTTCTCATTACTCCAACATTAATCATCATTAATTCCCGATTGTCATAACACTTACCAGTGTCACTTTAAAAGAAACATACGTGTTCCCAGATCTCGGTGCATGGTTCTTGCATCTCTTTGCGTGTCTCACAACTGCACTACTTCGTAAAGTACAAGGTACATGATGTCCGTAAAGAAATTAATGTGTGCTTCAAATGAATCTGTAAACAACGTGTGCAGCCTGCAAGAGATTTTAACAGTCCTTAAATGTACGAATGTATAATGAAATGTGTGCGACGTTGAAATGTATATTGAGTGCCAGGCAAGTGCAGCAGGAGAGGAGAAGCGGATGTGGAAGCAGGTTGTGGAAGTGCTCACGTTGTGTTCTTTATGAGGACAATAGGTTTCAAACTAAATGTACAAGAGACGTGGACTACTGTTCAGTGCGGACAGGAGCAGTGCACCAAGTGAAAAACACGTAGTGCACCGATGCTTTACAGACCACCACAACATGGATTTGCGCAAGAGCACCCTAAGACCTCTAAGTCAGAGGCATGGATGAACAGACGCATGGACAAAAGACAGACGGACAGACCAGCAGACAGACAGAGACGGACGGACGTTTTGGAAAAAAACAAAAACACTTTATCTATATCGCATGACCCAAAATGTGTATTTCCTTTGAAATCTCGAAATCTCTCTATAATTCACATAAACATTCTATATTTCATATATACATGTGTATACGAGAAAGTAAAAACAACTTTATTTAAAAACAATTAAGTTATGGAGGTTGTTGAAAGTCAAAATTACAGTGCACAATCACTATAAATACATATTGATAAAAAATTAAGGCCTTTTATCGGCTAAAAATAGTACAAGAATAGAATTATCTTGGTGAAGTTAAAGAAAATAATTTAAAGAGAGAAAATGCGCCATATTTACTATGTTGCTATCATGTCTTTGCGTCATGCGTTTTCCATTTATAGACCTTTTTTATTACAGGAGATACATCGTCCTCGTACCAGCAATAGCACCCTTGCAGAGCAAGTTGAAGGAAGAATTTATTTACCATCCTAAGTATCTGTCATATGCAGAGAAGAAATTACGGGAATCAACCAAAGGATTTAACAACTCTGCATTTGACGAGGAGGTATCTTCTTTATCGTAATTTCCTGACTGATAACTCATTCAAGTTAGAAACTGCTTCTTTTTGCATATTATGGTTTAAGACCTAAAGATAAGCCTCCAAAAACTATTATTTGTATATTCTCTATAAACAAAAAAATTTAAAACCGACCAGGTTGCTACGAAGTATGCTACGACGCGACATTTCCTAGTACAATTCGGTAGTTTCCGCGGCGCGAAATTCGGTTTCGCAGTTCAGAGAGGGTTTACACGGGGTGGCAGTAGCTCTCGCATGTTTGTGCAAGGACGTCTACGTGTACACACGGGCGATCGCAAACTTCGAAACTCCAGATATTGTGGCGTCGTGAAATGAAGCGAAATGAAGACCCAGACATTGTCTCTAATTACAATCTGTTCATTTACAAGATTTTTACAACCATGTACAGCTCAGGGGTTATGTTAGCTGTCTAGATCAGATTAGATTTATTACTAAGACTGCAATTAAGTTTGGGGACTTGGTGGCAGAATACATTAATTTAACATTACATAACTTAACAATTTTACAAAATTTACAAACTTTACAAATTTACCTGAACATTTCACCGTGCGAGCTTTCTTAGCACTCCACCTCACCGCGCTGTTGATCACTGAGTTGTAATGTCTTTCTTACATATTATTCTTCCTCAACTTCACAACGCCACTAAACTGCACTCCACTCAGTGCACATTATTAGTAATAATAATAATAATAATAATAATAATAATAATAATTCAACTTACCCAATATAACAGACTAGTAAATTAATAAAATTAAGCATATTTGTAATACGTATATCAACATCTAGGAAACTAATTTATTTTTAAATTTACTCAGGCTTGGAGAAAAGGGATCAAAGATTGTCAGAGGCAAACCGTTCCTGTCTAATAGTTCGATTCGCCAAACAATATTTCCCAACGTCCGTTTTCTGAGTTCTTGACTGAATTTTGTGCATGTGATCCGCTCTGCCGAAATACGTCTACCTCCGTTATCCCCACGAACACAGCTCTCCGACTCCTGGCTATTGCATTCTCCACTCAGGCGCTTTACCGTGCCGGTACTCGGCCACCCAGTGCAACGCACTCGCCGTGTCACGAGGATTACACCTCCGCCTTACGGGTAAGCAGTTGCGCCCGCACCCGACAAACTCTGAACGCGAAGGGCCCTGCCTCCCGGCATCTCTACTCACTAAGTTTTGGCGGTCATGTGATCGCCCACAGCCTCCCTTTGGGTGAGGGTGGTCGCTCGGCCAACATATGCTCGCCTGCAGGAGGGTCATTCTCCACTGCCCCGCTCGCTCTGCGCCATGGGGCGCCCAGACTCCCCCTCAGCCGGCCCTGTTATGCGCCACCTTTTGTTCCCATGTGGCCGCAAGCCATCCTGTAGTGGCGATTAAAACATAGGGACGCCCACCGCCACTCATACCCTCGGCGGCGCCACGTCACCGCGGGAAGGCGCGCCACGGCAGCGCCGGGGCGGTGGCTGCGGCGGGGATGGAAGGGTAGCGCACACCCCTCTCCCCCCTCGCCCTCCCCGGGCGGGGACCGGGCTGGCTGCGGCCGGGCAGGCCGGCACTTGTGAAATTGCGCCCGCACCGGAAAGACTTGGCTACCCAGATATTCATTGTGTTCGACCCTGCTAGTTATTGGAATTCTTGGAAGGAACTATTGGAAGACTCTGGACTGTGTAACGACCTGGCAGCTTTTTTGGAACTGCTTTTGGATTACGGCACCTTGGCAGTAAACGCTATACCGGTCACATCACATCCAACGCCCGCTAGCACGTTTGAAAGCCTGGCTACCAACTGGAAGGTCAACTAAATGTACTATACATTGGGAAAATACATCAAAATTAATATTTATGACAAAGTATGTCCAGTACAAAATTATTTTGTAAAAACAAATAAATCAGGAAAGGATATAATAAACCGATAGGGTAAGTCTACCCTAAAGAAATAAGATCAAAATTTCCGCTCCCTTAACAAACGAATGGAAAATGCCTTTACAGGGAGGCTGCGCGCGTGTATTACAGACTTTTGAGAACGTAATGGGCCTAATCTTCGAAACACGGATTCCGAGATCGCAGTGTGTCTATATGACTTTAACAAATATCAGAGGAACGAAACTGGAATGGGACGTGGCGGCCAGTGACAACAATCGCACATAGTCGAAAATTCAAATCAACTGATGTCCCTGCACTGCCTGTGATCTGGAGTTCCTAGGTTCTACTCCCGACAGTGGCAGAATTTTCGGCACTAGCTACATAGCTACGTCGAATTTAGCCGCCGCTTTCTGGAGGAGACTCCTACCGGCAGGGCGCGATCTTTCCTTCCCCTTCCTTTTCCTATCCTCACCCCCTACTCACCAGAATTTTACTCACATGTACCACGCTACCGCACATACCGGGAGATCAGTCAGGAGCTTAGACCTTGTTCCGGCTGGGGCGGTGCTCCACTGGTGGGAGATTCCTGGTTGGGAAAACCCCCTAGCAGAGAGGTAGGTCGATACCGGATCTCACCATCCAGAGGGTTAAGACCACGAGGAAAAAACATGCACTACACTTACGAGACTAATGAACACTGCTATTGACGCACAAACTGAAACTGGACTGAAACATGACGCCCTGAACTAATCAAATAGTCAAATTCATGATCAAATTCAAAATCGCGATTTTTACGTGTCACTCTTGGAAACTTTGATTTCTACGCCGAAGACAGAGTATCAGCCTTATTTACAACTTATAATCGGATGATTGATTGATCAGTGATTCCGAGCGCGTCAACCACTAAAATGAAAAGTCCCGTATGTGTAGCGCTTGTTTTTTGCCCGTGAGTGTAAGTGCACGTAAGTGCTTACACTCCAACCAGTTATCTCCCACTAGCGGGTCACCGCCCCAGTCGGAACATGTCCTAAGCTCCCGGCTGGTCTCCCTGCAAGCGTGGAAGTGTAATCAAGCAATTAATCGAAAATTCCACCGGGTGATCTCTTCAGGGTTCCCTGAAATCGCTTTGCGATCTCCTAATAGAATGTGGTTTAAGAACAAAATTATATAATGGTGAAATTGTGTACAAACATGTGTGACACAAACAATTAGTACAATTAGTACTCCCAAATTTAGAACGAATACTTTTTGGCAACCAATAATTAACATTAGCATAGTTCTGATTCGAAAATATTATCTGACATAACACCTGAAAATAAAACCTGACAGGAGGTTCATCCTCCCTCTCTGGATGTTTATATGTGGGATCCGCCACAAGTCCTTCGCCCAACCCCGACGAGCTAGAGGCCCAACTGGAAGATCACTAGGCGAACCCGGCAATAGGGCTCTTAGCATGTCCTACTCATTGTCTCCATCTTGAAGCTAACGACGCGAGTGCCGCCGTGAAACTCGGAGTGCGGGTGGCCGTTTACAATCCTCCACCAGGGACCGTGACCTCCACGGTCCGATGTTTCCCCGCTGCGGGAACCGAGCGAGTCAAGTAGGTGACCGGTCGCTTTCGATGTCAGATTCATAAGATATTCATGTTCGTTTTCTGATATGCTTCTAGCGTCCCGAGATCACGTCATGCGTGAACTTGGTTTCCTAGTACGATAGGCCTTGACAAGCGAGTAGGAAATAGCTTGTTAGCAATCAGGAGCAATCCCTCCGAAAATTTGGACCGGGAGAGGAGGCCCAGGATCCTTCTCAGGCTCAAGACTTCGGATCATCGAAGCGTCACCGAAAGTCAAGATATCGCAACGTAAGATGTATGAAAGTACCAATTTTTGGCCAAAGACAATTATTAAATTACCTTTGCAAACATTGAAATGACATGCCTGGTCGACTAAGTTTTGTAGTTAACTAAATGAATAGTAATTTAAAGAGCTCTTTTAAAATAAAGTGAAGTAGAATTCAATTCAATTTGTAAGAAATGGTATGGATAATAATAATAATAATTATTATTATTATTATTATAATTATTATTATTATTATTTTGTATCGATTCTGAAAGTATTACTGAATGACGTATTCGGACAAAGCACTTACGTAAAACAAATGAGTAATTTTATGTATAGGAAGAAGGTAAAAGATTATATGAACGTTTCAATAAATTCGTGAATTTATTAGTGAAAGGCTGAACGTTACAGTCCCGCAACCCAGAGTGTAGTTATCAAAATATACTTTCAGAATAATCTACGTCCGCACGCCACAATTCATTGATCTACATTAACATATGAAAGTATTATGGCGTAAGTACAGCATCAGTCACAGCAGTGCGGCTCAAATGAGGGTTGTTATGAGTGATAGTGCGCGGCGCATTTTTAGCCGATTGCAATAAAATTGTTAAATTGTGCGAAGCAAATTTCTTAAAGTAGTATTTTCAAGTTTTAATCTTATCTAAATTAAAAATATTTTGGATGAAAATTGACGGGGCTATGGCGTCTATTTCTTTCGTAAGTGTCTATTTCTATCTTTTTAACATAAAATTGACTATATTCGGACTAAATAGCCCACTGTTTGAGTCAAATCAGTCCTAATTGTGGAAATCAAGGGAACCACCTCAGCCAAAAATATGTTGGTAAAAATACCATTAAATAATATTTATTCGTTATTTTCTAAAAAGGTGCGTAAAAGGCCGAAAAATGGGTTATTTATGGGGTTTGTGGCACCCCTGACCCCATTTTTAAAACGCTTTTATTGCTGCCAATGTTGTTCTTGCATCAAAAACTAACTTTTTTTGCTAAGCCTATACAAATATGTTCAATAGAGCCTAATAGTGAATAAAGAAATCATATACAGCAGTACGGCACAAATGTAGGATCGTTAATAATGATGGCGCACGACGCAATTTGAGCCGATTCGAGTGAAATAGTTAAATTGTACGAAGAAAGATCTTAAAGCAGAGATTTTGAGCTCTAATCTTATCTAAATTAAAAGTATTTTAGATACAAATTTACGGAGCTATTGCCAATTGAAAAGTGTCTATTTCTATGGTTTTCACGTAAAATTGGCCACATTCGAGCTAATACGGCACAATGTTTGTCAAGTATTGTTTGATGATCATAAAATTGTTGCGGAATAACGTGGACACCACCTCAACCAAAAATACGTTGATAAAACTAACATTAAATAATATTGAATCATTATCTTCTAAAAAGTAGTGAAAACGGCCAAACAGTGGGATGTTAAAGCCCATTTTAAAAACGGTTTTATTGGTGCCGATGTTGTTCTTGCATCTAAAACTAACTTTTTTTCATTGAGCCATTGAATTCTATGTTTTCGACACAGCCTAATATGACGGAAATCTTTCAAGGATCGGGGAACTACTAGTTGTATGGGAGGAGGGAGGGCAATTTGCGCTCTTTAACAAGTCTTTATTTGTTTGCAGATTTCGTACGTTGGAGTTCACGTGCGTCTAACTGATTACTCAAGATACCTTGAACGAAGATTTGGTTTGAATAGCAGTGAACTTGCAGACACGGAGTATTATGTGCGAGCAGTGGAATACATGTTGACACGCTTGAGAGAGAAGGGAATTTCGAAAGTGGTATTTGCAGTAGCAAGTGACGATAAGAACTGGACAACAAATAGTTTAATACCACAACTTGAAAATTACTTAAAGTCGAAAAAATTGTTGGGTACGAATGCTATTGTAAGTTGGTGCGGTTCAGACGATTTTAAGAACGATTTAGTGTTACTTTCTTCTTGCAACCATTCCATAATTTCGTATGGAACTTATGGGTCTTGGTCGGCTTTAATGGCTGGTGGCTGGACTGTAGTTTTTGATGTTGATCCCAATGGGGTACACAAAAAAATAACATCAGCCATGGCGTTTGCGAAGGAATTACCGAACTGGATTACTTTGTATTAATTTTAATTGTTTTTTATTGGAATGAATAGGGACTATATTAAACAATTTTAGTATTTATGTGGCTAGCACGAGGTGTATTGGGTTGGATCTGCCGCGCTATTTCAAAACTTCTTTTGGATCTCATGCTGCACGTTCGGCTTTGATGGCTGGTGCATGGACTGGTTCTTGAGCAGCACAGAAAGAGAAGAGAATATGAAGATCATAAAATTTACAGATATTCTGCTTAATTGGATAACTGTGCACTGATGTTCATTATTTTTAATATGTATTACAGTCAAACGCGAGTAATTCGTATTTCTTTCTCCAGAATTGTAGACATAGCCATCGGAGTCTACGTTCGAATGGAAAAGAGAATGGAATTTGTTTTGTAAATAACGTTAATTATTTAAAGATATTGTATTTCAAAATGGAGATGGACAAAATAACTTATCTACGACTAAGCTAGAGCATCAAGCAGGCAGTGGCATCGTGTAAAGAGATTCCAGCACGACCACTCAAATCAACAATATTGTGATAAAAAAACTTTCACTTTTAAAAAGCTAGGTCAAAATTATATGCACTCTTCGGTAAGTATTAGTTTATTTCGGAAAATATAACAAATAATAAAATAGTTAATCTAATGTTTACGCTAATATAATATTTAATTAATTCTTTCAGTTTATATGTTACAGTATAAAAGCCAGCATAGAGAGCATTTCAAAGAAGGTGAGCGATCAAATCATAACTAGCAAAACATCTACTAGACATTAAATTGCAACGAAATAATTAGTATATAGACTTCAGGATGCACAAATTCTTACAAGAAACGCCAAAACCGACATAAAAAATAATACTCGTAGTATGTTTACCAAATATAAAATAAAATAATTTATAGACTAATCGCTGTAGAAATAATGGGACGCGGTTTGCAGTGCCCTTAACACAAAAGACAAATATACATAGTTCATATTTTTGACGCTGTTTCTCTTAAATACGAGCTTTCATCTAAAAAAACAAAATGAAACATTTCACGAAAAATAATACTTCCATAACGTGAGGAATTAGAGCATAGTCTAAAATACAAACAAATTCTTTTTCATTTCTAAACATAACGTATCTCTTGGTTTCCATATTTATATTCAAAAATTTAAATCATTATTAAGAAAAGTCATAAGGCATACTGCAATAATGAAACGTGTATTTTGAATGCAAAGAACAAAACAAAAGAAATGTGGAATATAGTAATCTAGTGGTGCTAAAACAGCACGTACTTTCTTGCTATTAGTAATGGTTATATAATACTATTTTTCTACTCCCATTGTATAATGCTGTCATTTGATGTCTACAACTAGTTGCATAATGATAATCATTTCGATACAGTTTTCATTATGATACCAATCACAGAGAAGTTTACAAACCAAGTATTGACACTTAATCATTGAGAATCGTTTTAGCAAATGTTTCGTCCGATTGTGTACATTAAAATTGTATTTGATATTATATTATGATCAATAGTTTTAATTTCTTTTACTAGTAGAATTTTTTCGTGGTATATTATTTAAAATAAAGTGGATCGTAATTTCAATTTGATCCTATTTGACTAGCGCAGTACTCCCTAGCAGACGGACAGGTAACCAAACCCGCCTGCGGCAGCATGCATAGGTAGATTTAGATAACTGTCCGCTAGGTGGCCTTGGCTGAATCAATTGCCACGAAACTATTCATTATAAAAGTTTAACTTATAAAAGTCGTAGAAATAGTACCTATGAAACTCGATGTGAAGGGTATTAATACACTCGTGTAAAGTTTACGGTACTCGCTCGTATCGTAATATCACACTCGTGTATTAATATCCATCACTACATCTTCGTTTCATTATGTTCTATTTTACCACAATTTCTCTCCTTATAAACACATCTCAATCATCATTTTTTCTAAAACTCATTTGAAATGGTAGAACATTTGGTGCGAAAATTAAATAGTTTCAAGCAATAGTTTTTTTTATTCAAAACTTTAAATGAAAAAGCGCAAGAAAGTAAAAATATTGAAATGTACCAACAATGTCTCGTCATAAATTATTACGAGATCGTGCCGTTTTAACTGACATCATTTACCTTAGGACTGTTATATTCGTGACCCGTTCCGAATTTATGGAAAACTATGGGCGCCAGGAACAGGTTACGATAATTGATAATTAAAACCAATGCTTCCACAGCTAATCTTAACGAATGGTTAAATGTCCGGCTAGCTGGGTCAATGGGTCACGTAATGGATAATCTCTATCGCCTAGATAGCCGATTATTTGATCTGCCAACTATACAGTGTGGCGAGGAATCTGAAAGGAAATAATTATATATATATATATATATATATATAATTATATATATAACTACTTATCAGTTGTAATTGACTAAATGAAAATCATATTTTCATTTCCAAAAGAAAATTTAACAATTTATTGACTTGTGAACAATTATTCTGCCTTTAGGTCATGACCTCGTTTAAAAGAAACCCTTTGTACTGCAGTACTTATCTAAACGTGATCTTGACCGACGGCGCCCCGCAGTATCTTCTCACTTGAATGCTGATAATCCCAAGTCCAGCTTCTCTCTTCTAATCTTGCGACGCTGCCGACGAATCCAGCCCTCACCGCCTAGAATTTCTACTGGTTCTTACTTAATATTCACAGTTCCTAGTTCTCCCCAACTACGTGGTAAAACATTAAAGTCCAAAACCGCAAACTTTCAAAGTCCTAAGCGAATTTAACTGCTGCACATCAACTTTCAGAGTCCGAAAACTATTGATTCTCAAGTCAAACTTACAAGTCCCACTCCCCTAATATTAAACTCGCGGGCGATCTGTACCACTCGACGGCTTCTATCAGAATGTCATTTACTCCTCCGTTTTTAGCCCTCAACGCCTCGGTATCCATCCTTCATTCTTATTTTTTTAAACAAAACGACAAACTTCGACAGTCTATTCTCAGGAGTTGACAGTCTATTCTCCCTTAGCCAATCCATCCATTTCTTACCAAATCAAGTAGCCACGCCCTCGATAGTCATTCCTTTCTAGACCAATCCCAAATTATCTTATATGTCTTTCTAGCCAGCGCCCCCACCTATTCAAGGCCTGAATGCAGTTTATTGACCTTGCCAACCACTACGCTGGCGTTACTAAGGCTGTATATTGCCATTTGCAGACCCTTTTAACCCAACCCATTTACAGCAAATGTTACTGTCAAAATATATAATATATTGGTATATTACAATATATTTCTGGCATTGAATTCATTGTATAAGGTATGCATTGTATTCATGAACATAATATAGTAGTAACATATAATAGTTATTAGTAAACTTTACGTATAGTAATAGTTATTAACCACTTTTAATATTCTACGAAAATATAAAAGTATTAGTTTATATTACTGCGAAAAGAACACAGCTGTCATTGTCAACTTATCAGTCCGGCGTTACAACAATGGTTTACAGCAATCGACAATGACCGCTCATCTATTCGTTTCCACATTTAACACATTTAAAGGACGCAATTAAAAATGAAGTAACAGAAATATAATATAAATAATAATAATAATAATAGAAACGAAAACGTAATTTGAGCATGGCTTGGACTGACTACCAAAAAGCCTTTGATAGTGTACCCTCGATTGGATTTTGAAGACCCTGGAGATATATCGATTTCATCCCAGACTTATTGAATTTTGCAAGCCTAGCATGAAGTCGTGGGGTACCAGGTTACTAATACAGAGCAGAAAGGAAGCCGTAGAAACCAGAAGTATTCAGATCAACAGGGGTATTTTTCAAGGAGATTCACTATCCCCTCTGCTGTTTTGCATTAGTTTGATCCCACTATCTACACAGTTGTCGCAAGCTGACTTTGGTTACAAGCTCCATGGTGATGAAAGGCCTGTATCACATTTGTTTTACACGGATGATCTGAAAGTGTTTGCTAAGAATGAAGCGATTCTCTACCAAATGCTGTCTGTCGTGAATGACTTTAGCAATGATATCTGCATGAAGTTTGGTCTTGACAAATGTGCAAAAATCAATTTAAAAAGAGGAAAACTGACGTCAGAGAGCATTGAAGTTGATATGCACACTGTGATTCAAGATCTTGGGCCAGGTAAAACTTACAAATATCTGGGAATTGAAGAATGTGATACAATCTCGAACGACACAATGAAAGAGAGAATTCGCAAGGAGTATTACAGAAGAGTGAGACTTGTCCTGCAGTCTGCTCTGAACTCCAGGAATAAAATATCTTCAATTGGTAGTCTGGCGGTGCCTGTAGTAGAGTACAGTTCCGGACTAGTGGACTAGACTGAGCAAGAAATCCGCATCATGGATGGAAAAACCAGAAAACTGCTAACAATGCATCATGTCGCCCACCCCCGAGCTGATGTACGTAGACTTTATGTGTCACGTAAGGAAGGAGGAGAAAGCCTCAGACAAATTGAAGCCTCCTGGCACAATGCAATAGTTGGAATGGGAAAGTGTGTATTCAGTCATCAAGATGACCCTCTAATGAGGCAGGTCATGAAATCTGGCCGAAGAATGGGGAACAGAGGCATTGTTAGTGTAGCAAAAAGCATTGCAAAGAAAACTATGCAAGACACGTCAAATAACACAGAGACTCAACTTCTGCTACTACTAAACATCAAATGTGAGACACAAAAAATGTTAAAGAAGTCGTGGAGGGACAAACCCCTCCATGGACAATATCTAAAAAGAATAGACAAGGTGCAGATCAATAAAGATCAATCATTTATGTGGCTGAAAAGGGGAAGAATGAAGCCAGAATCGGAAGCAGTTCTAGTAGCTGCTCAAGATCAGGCGTTGAGAACACGACATTATGATAAAGCGGTTCTCAAAATTTCCCAAGATGACAAATGCCAAATTTGCCAGGAGCAAGTAGAAACCATTGATCATATTGTCTCAGCTTGTCCAATTATAGCAAAGATCGAATACTTAAAAAGACACGAAAGGGTGTGTAGTTACCTCCAGTGGCAGATCTGTACCGCCCTCGAAGTTCCAAACACATGCCTCAAGTGGTACGAACACTCACCAAAACTGGTGACATCGGTTGGATTGTGTACAATATTGTACGACCAACAAATTCAAACGGATCGCACGATAGCAGCAAACAAACCGGATATTGTTATCGGGGATTTTGAGAAAAAATCGTGTCTACTTGTGGATATTGCTGTGCCTTGCGATCAAAATGTAGCCAAGGAGGCAGAGAAACGTCTTAAATACAAGAGTTTGGAATTCGAGATCATCCGAATGTGGGGTGTAAAAGCACAGGTCGTCCCGATAGTTATCGGAGCTTTGGGATTTGTTCCGCAAAATATGTGTAAGAACTTGGCTAAACTTCCAGGTAATTGAAAGAACTGGGAAGTGTAAGAAATTGCTTTATTTGGCACAGCTCACATTTTGCGCAAAGTATTGTAGAGGCACCGACAGTCCCTAGATCTGCTCCTTAGGTAGCTGGTTGCAACCTGGAGTAGATTTTATACTCAGCCAACTCATAACATCTGTAGTCGTGATATGGAGCAATAATAATAATAATAATAATAATAATAATAATAACAACAACTCCACCTAGGGAGTACACGACCTTGCAGTTGGTGGTGGAGCTTGAGTACCCCCATGAGCCTGAGATCTATGTCAGTGGTAGGCTAGCTACTGGTAGGGCCTCCCTTGCTGAATAGGTTGAAGGTGAGGGGTCCGACGAAGAAGTACTCCATTTTGAGGAGAGTGGGCTAGTAAGTAGAGAGGGAAGGGTCATGAACCTTCGGACTTCCTGTTATCGGCCCAAGGAGGGTACAGGAGAGAAACTGGGTTGGCACACCAGGCCACCGTTTAGAGTGGAGGCCCGAACCTTGCATTAGCCAGCGAAGGAGGCTGCCTTCAGCAGTCAGTGAAAATCCCGTGGGGTTTTTCCGACTAATGCCGACTGGCGATCGGAGGGACCTCTTGCTGGGCCCTGCGGGGGGAAGCCCTGAGGTCACTATGGGTCTCAGTAGCGGATGGCAGGAAACAACCCAAAGGTTAAGTGTAATCTGTGAACTCGAATTTGCTACCTGCGGATCTTCACTTGAAACCAATGAGCAAAATGGATAGAACAAGCAATGTAATAAACCTTAACGTGCCTTGTTCTACCAATGTCCCATACCTGCTCAGAAACCGAGCTAATATCACCTTGTTGACATCTGGCCATCCCACGGACGTTAGTCCCAAGGACCCAGAGCCGGCAGTAGCTCGAAGACATCGTCAGAGATGGACCCGGGATGAATTAAAGGAGGTGATGTGGTGCTTTTACTATGCAAAAGCGAAAAATGGGGGCTCAGAAATAGAAGTTTTTAAGATATGGAGAGAGCGGAACCTAGATATGAGATCTACCCTAGACTCAAAGAAGCTTGCCAGTCAACGACGATATATACGCAGCAGTGGAAAATTCACAGCAGAACAACTTGCAGACATCCAGAGAAACGCGGAGTATGTTCATTGATGTTATAAAAATATCATGTACTTATCTTTTATATTGATGTGTTGATCTCCCGTCGATATTAGTTCTCCATCATAAAATAATTATTCTTTATTCACATTAAAAGAATATATTTATTCATAATCCAGTCGAATACATTTCTGTCATCGCATTCCCTTTGTCTCCATACATCAACAACACTATGGTTACCCATTCTACACGATACTATGGCTACTTGGTACAACATTCATCGATCAAACTATCCACATGACGAACACTGAGAACCATCAAATATCCCTGAAAACGATGATCCCCTTCAAGGTTCATCTCTTCCAAATGAAACATCCGTCAGTGGTGAAACTTCAAGTGGCCATGAGTCACACGATAAGGACATGATGCGGAACCTCCTCCGACGCGAGATAGAACGAGTTCGTCTACTTCCATTCGAATCTCGTGCAGCGTTGAGGAGAATTTACGACAATGCTAAAGCTAAGAGAGTGATAGAAACAGCGAATTGTCTTAAATGAGGTTGTGCAGACCTCAAGTAGAGATCTAGATATTACTGAAATCAATCACATCGTATATGCAAATGGATCTAGTATCTCAGATAATCTTGGGGCCAGCCAAGAACACCGATGGCCGCAAGCCAGACAGAGTAAAAAGCTCCGTACCTCCACGGATGAAAAGAATTATGAAACGGATAGCCGACACACGGCGTGAAATATCACTCCTAGCCGAGGCATCTTCTAAGTCAAACTACACATATAAATTTCAACCAAAAATACCCCATGTTGAACAAAAATACCTAACTGACAATGACACAACAAGACTAATGGTAACTGAAAAGCTAAAAGAGAAAATCCAATTATGGGCTCAACGAATAAGACGGTAAAAACGTAGAGAAGATTTCCGTGTACAGAACCGGTTGTTTGAAACAGACGCGAAGAGATTCTCTCGCAGTCTGACTGAAAAACCGAATGGCAATGCTGCCCCTCCTTCAAAAGATGACGTCGAAACATTTTGGTCAGGAATCTGGTAGGAAACCAGATCCTACAACAAAAACGCATCGTGGCTCCAATCTGAAGTTGATGCTGCCAATGGACTCGTGGAAAAAGTGGAACATGTTCAAGGATTCTCGAAAGAGGACCTATGCCAAACAATTAAGAACATGGGGAACTGGAAATCCCCTGGGGTTGATAAGATCCAGATTTATTGGATTAAGAAATTAACGGCATTACATTCTCATCTAGCAAAGGCAATTCAAAAGACTGGGAAGTGCAAGAAATCGCTTTATTTGGAACAGCCCACATTTTGCGTAAAGTATTCTAGAGGCACCGACAGTCCCTAGATCTACTCCTTAGGTAGTTGGTTTTAACTTGGAGTAGATTTTATATTCAGCCGACACATAACATCTTTAGTCGTGATTTAGAGGAATAATAATAAAATAAAATAAGAAATAATATACCAAGTCTAACTTACGTAGCATCCAAGTGCCTAATTTGGGAGCGGGCGACTGAAAGTTAGCAATATTTATTTCATATTTATTTCAAATGTTTTTTTAATAATTTCTTAAAGATTAATTTGTAAACGTATAACAAAAGCTTCAGTGTAAGAAACGAACAAAGAAATATGATTTAATATACACATTCTAACATACCTAGCATCCTCCTTATTCAAAACACCTTTGAAATTACGATCAGAAAGCGAAGTATTTTCGGAATGGACGATTAATTTTGACGCCCAATTACTCCACAAACACTCATAGTAGAAAGAGACCGACTTTTTTGTAATTTTTGCAAGTCAGGCTTTTCAACGAACATGAGACTTGCACCATTCTCTTAAGCTTCCTTTATGCTATCTTAAGTCCCAATTCAATAAAAAATATGCTGTTTTTAAGAAGAAGTGGTTTAAAGAAAATAAAATTTGCCAACGTTTGACACAAAATTTCGAAAAAAATACTAATGTTTTTTTAAAATTGAACATGATCTTAATTGAAGATCTGTTTTTATGAAAAAATTTCAATAAGAAAAAATTTGTATCCTCATAATTGTAGTTGTAGGAAGACGAAAACATTTTGGATTTTTGCAATTTTCGAAAAATCAGAGTTTTCACCCAAAATCAGTCTTGCGCCATTCTCTTAAACATCTTTGAGACTATCCAGCAACAACGTTTAATTAATACTGTTTGTGCCATTTTTTGAAAATTTTGAAAATGTCCCAGGGGCTTTTTTGTAAAGTAACCTCCAAAATTAAAATATCGACTTCAAATTCAAGAGGCCTTGACGTCAGCAAGAACGGTCAGGGAATATCAATATTGGAGAAGATCGGCTAACCGGTTTAGCCGCTAATGTTGTTCAAACAGACTTTTTTCCGTCAATCGATTTTTCGGTATCAAGGAGCCATAAAACGTGGATTTTGGCACCACCACGTGTTAGAGGATTTTTTTTCTAAATTTAGCAACTGGATTTATCCACTTTTTCGTTACGAGGGCCCTGTAATAAGAGTTTTTCTACCGAAAATCCGCCAATTTTTCGCGCTGCATTACATAACTTTTCTTATACTACGCATGTACTCCGTATATACGTACGTATACATGAAAGTAAAACGACCACAACTATAAACTTTTCAGAAAATACAGTTTTAAAAAGAGATTGATACAGAAGTGAACGTTTTCTTGTGTTCAGAGGGAAACATACGAGGGTTGGGGCAACAATCTTTTTTTCTAAAAGAAATGTTTTCGAATCACACATATTTATTTGTCGCGTGAAAGAAATTCTGTTCTAATGTGTGTTCACAACAACAGAAGGCTATGTGAGTGTCTCTATAAACACGAGAGCAATGGGAAATCAGTTGTCTGACTTTTGTCGCAAGAAAAACAAACCATAACACAAGGGATTAAAGCATCGTCTGAAATGAAACGAATTCTTTTGTCATTTTTACACATCATAACTATTTCATGGTTTTCATGTCTATTTTCAAAGCTTCAAATTATAATTAAGAAAAGTACTCATAAGGCAGGCTGAAATCCTGAAACATATTTTTAATTCAGTGTAAAATTAGTTGTCTACCTCCGTGCAAGATGAATGTAACCCTTTTAGATCAGCGCTTATACACCAAGACAACCGTTCTCCTTGGGAGAAATGCCCGAAACTGTCACCTGAATTGGTGGAAGCTGTTGAGAATAATGCCCTCCTATAGCGAACATTCGCGAGATATTTAGGACAGTTTCTGCGAGGTCGAGTAGCAACCAATGATCGGCAACGTATGTGATCCCTTGTGAGTGTGCCGACCGATGTGGCACATGCGGGAATCAAGCATCTGCCTAATCGGGACTTCATGCTTAAAACGGGAATGTAATGCTTCTGGAATGTTGTGAACTCGTGTAAGCTATAATGCTTTGAAAGACGATACCAGCCATTTCAAATACATACATGGGAACATAAAATGTCATTTCAAATACCTTAATAAATATGAGAAAAGCAATTTAGGTGTGTCGTTTAACATCCATGCACTTGGTTCATATTTCACACTTTCCACCCGTTCTCGTATTCTCACAGAAAAATTGTTGCTGTGACTTAAGCTTCAACCCTCGTTATTATTCGAATACAGTCGTCTCCGGTTATAGTGAACTCGGATATGGTGAAACCTCGGTTATAATGAACTTTAAGTCACTGGTCCCGTTTCACTTACATTACAAATAAGCATAAGTAAATTCGATTATAGTGAACCTGAACCTCAGCTATAGTGAACGTAGGAAATAAACCCTAAAAATTAATTAGATCTCATATGATATTAGGCGATTGAAGGAGCCTATGGAGAGTGGGATGGTATTCTAATAGCGCAAGAAGCACTGAAATATGCCAAGACTGCATTACTGTACTTAGAGACAGAGGACAATGCAGAATCAGCTATTTTGTAGTTCCAGAAAGACACCAAAAAAATTTTTAACTTTTGCAATTTTCGAAAATTCAGAATTATCCGAGAAAATCGGACCTATGCCACCTTAATACGTGAATTTTACTCTATTCTTAGAAGAAATTTAAAGAAAAAATTTGGAGCCGTTTTTGAGAAAATTTTGAAAATATCCTGGGAGCTTCATGTAAAGTACCCCCAAATTTTACAGAATCTTTTTTAAAATCTCAAAGCTTTGACTAGAACCAGAACGCCTAAACCATACGTACGATTTCTTCCAAAATGGATATTTCCCAGACGATCTGTTTTTGTTTTTTTAATTTTTTAGTAGGGATAGTACTAAATGTGCTCTATGAGATGACATTAATGCCATATTGCTCTATATTTTTGTTTTTTTCAAAAATTTCAAAAATGTAATTTATTTACTTGTCTCTCACGTCATTAATATTTATACTAGCGGCGATTTGTTTACATTATTATATTAATGAGCACTTGCGCTTTAAATAATGTCAAATAAAGTTTCGCGAAAATTGAATAGTTTTCTGTGAAAACTAGCTCAAAATTCCGTATTATCTGAAACGCTCAAACGCCATTTTCTCAAAAATGGCTTCAAATTTTTTGTTCAAAATTTTCTAATGGATAGTGCTAATTGCACTCTTTAATATGGAGTAAAGTTCATTTTGGAGTATTTTTTTGTTTTTTCAAAAATTACACAAATGTAATTTTTTTAAAAGTTCCGTTAAAAGTACCGTCAAAATGCACATTTTCAGCAATTTGTAAGCACTATTGAATTTGTGCGGGGGTCGAAGGGCTGACTCGGGTCTGATGGGGGTTTGCTTATGCCCACAGGTAAACAACATTAAAACGCCAGTAATGCCCTTCTGTAATGGGAATACCCGATTCGGGTCAAAAGTCAGCAAGTCCTGCTCTCTCCTCCTCGTGGCGGCCCCTGGGTGCTTTCTAAGGTGAGAGCGTGGAGAGCAGCTAATGAGAGCAGCGCGAGGGCGAGTCTCCGGCGCCTGAAAACGGGAGCGTTGGGATCAGGGAAGGAAACCCTGACAGAAAACCAAACTGCTGCCTTGCAGGGACGAGAGGGATCTCCAAAGGCTAAGGGAAGGAAAACCATGACCGAAAACCATGGGCAGAGAGAGCTCTGAAAGGCGTGGAAAAGCCAATCTCTCTAAGGGAGAAAACCCAATACAAATCCTGATCTCCCAAGTTGGGGGTTGGTCATAGGGCTACCAAACCGTACTGTAAAAAGAATCCTGTTCAGAAACTTAAAAATGGGAGCCGGTCAGTTGATAGGAAACGACATTGCAAACGGAAAAAGGAATATGATTTATATTTTGGTACATGGAATGTTTTGTCCTTTAGTCGAATAGATGCCACAACTAATCTATTGGGAGCATTGGAGAAATGCAGAATGGATATACTGGCAATGCATGAAGTGAGATGGAGAGAAGAAGAGATAAAAGAACAGGGAGGATATGTAATATGCAATAGTAGTGCCACAAAAGAAAGAATTGTAGGAGTGGGTTTTGCAATCAAGAAAGAACTACAAGGAGCTATTATGGATTTTAAGGCATATATAGCCCAAAAATATGCATGTTAAGAATTAGAGGGAAATTTTTAATAATACCACTTTCATCAATGTACATTCCCCTACAGAAGATAAAGATGATAATGTAAATAGCGCATTTTACAATAAGCTGGAACAAATATATAAAACAACACCAAAATATGATGCGAAGATAGTGTTGGGGACTTTTACGTGCAAATGGGAAAGGATAGATCATATGTCCCAAATCTATATCAATATAGCTTACATGACAAGAATAATGATAATGGAGACAGAGCAGTTGGTTTCGCGGTGATAAACGATTTGACTATAGTAGTACGTAGTATCCACATAAGGAAATACATAAGGGTACGTGGATGACACCGGATAAAGCAACATGAACACAAATTGATCATGTAATGATAGATTCTCGACATAAAAGCAATATAATGGATGTTAGGAGACTGAGGAAACCAGACTGTGTCTCTGACCATTTTCTGGTAGGAGCAAATATAGACAAAAATATCACTTAATAGAGAGAAGAGATGTGATAAGATAGTGAGATACGATACAGGAAAATTAAAGACAATAAAGATCGCAAGAGAATTTAAGGAAGAGATAGAAAACATCCAGGGAAAGATACTACCAGAAGAAGGGGAAGAAAAAGTAGACGAAAATGGGAGAAAATTAAAACTAGTATGATAAAAACAGCAAGTAAAGAGTTAGGGGAGAGAAAGAAAGAAAGAAGGAAACTATGGTATGATGAGGGATGTAGGATGGTGATACAAGAGAGGGAAGAATGTAGGAAGAAAATGTTGGAAAGAAGAACGCGGGGAAATGTAAAGGAATATGGGGATGTAAGACGTAAAGCAACTAGTGGTGCTACAGAATGGCACAGACTTTCCCGTATTAGTTTTCTATTTCCTTGGGTCTTCGCTAAGTATTTGGAATTGCAACATACTCTTTCTTCCCAGCTGCCATCTATCACCGCACAAACTACAGTTGTTTGTCATTTTCTTAATTTTTCGGTTTCCTATTGGTAGAACGGAAATATTAATTTTAGAATATTAAAGAACACAAAAACCTAGTCCTAAATGGCAATTTACTTTTAAAAATTATGTCGCGTTTTAAAGAAAATTGCGTTTTAGCGCTACTAAAAATGCAAAATTTGAAGCTCATTTTCACAGAAAATTGTTCAGTTTTCAAAATACTTTATTGGAAGTTATTTGAAGCACTTACACTCACAAATATAATAATATTTATAAATTGCTGGTAATGTGCATATTAAAGATGTGAGAGTTCTTTCAAAAAATTACATTTATATAACTTATTGAAAAACAAAAAAAAAACTCAGAATAAACTTTACGTAATATTAAAGAGTGTAATTAGCACTATCCGTTACAAAAGTTTTCAGAAAAAAATTGCAGCCATAAATGAGAAAATGGCGTTTGAACGTTTCTGGAAATGCGAAATTTTGAGCTACTTTTCACAGAAAACGTTAGTGTTTTCGAGAAACTTTACTTGACATTATTTAAAGCTTATGTACTCGTTAATATAATAATGTCAACAAATCGCCGCTAGTGTAAATATTAACAAGTGATAAACAAGTCAAAAAATTACATTTTTGCAATTTTTGAAAAACAAAAGAATAGAGCAATATGGCATTTTTATCATCTCATAAAATAAATTAGTTTAAAAGACCAAAAGTTTAAAGAAAATATTTGGAGTCATTTTTGAGAAAATCTTGTTTTTGTAATTATTGAAAATTGCACATATTGTACGCAATATTGCCCGAAAACTATCAAACTTTTCAAAAAAACGTATATGACCTTAATGAAAGATCTCACTATGAACAACAAATTTTATTTAAAAGAAGAATCTCTATCTTCAATTTTGTGGTTCTAGAAATACGTCGAAAAAATTTTAACTTTTGCAATTTTCGAAAATTTATAGTTATCCGTGAAAATCGGACCTATGCCACCTTAATAAGTGTATTTTACTCTCTTACAAGAGATTTTTTAAAAAATTGGAGCCGTTTTTGAGAAAATTTTGAAAATGTCCGGAGGGCGTAATGTAAAGTACCCCCAAATTTTACAGAATCTTTTTCAAAATCTCAAAGCTTCGACTAGAACTAGATCAACTGGGGAATATCCATTTTGGAAGAAATCGTACGTATGGTTTAGGCGCTAGTAGTGTTCACAGACGGACAGAGGGACAGACGGACGGACGGACAGACCTTTTTTTCCTTTCAATTGGTTTTTCGGTATCAAGGACACATAAAACGGTTTCTAGCTACACCACGTATTAGGGGATTTTTTTCTTAATTTAGCAACTGGTTTTATCCACTTTTTCGTTGTCGCGTGGTGCCTTGATTGGAACAATGGCTTCTTCGCTTGGCCGAAAAGAGCATGTATAGGTTGAGCATTGTTTCAATGTACTTTTTGTACACTGCCTTGAATTGTGAATGTGTAGTTCTTTGAAAAGTCAGCTGCTACAACCGCACAAAACTAAAAATATTACAAACAATATCTATAAAGCGCATTACTTGTCCCATGATTCCGCATTGATGAGCGAAAACAGCTTTTCGATGTTGGGAACCGGTAATAAGATATGAGGGTGGCTCACTGTTGGTGGGTCACCCGGTATAATTAGAAGTTTCTGCCTTCGAAAATATGCTTCAGATACATTTAAAATGTATGAAAATTAATCACTAAATAACGAAAGCAAGGTTTACAAATGATAAGCGTTTATATATGTATTGTTCTACTAAGTCCATAAAAAGCAAAAATGAAAATGTAACTTTAACTGGTAATAACTTTGGTAAATTCAAATATTCCATCGAGATTCTTTAACTACTATAAACTTCAATGTCTCCTCTTCAATTTGACGACAAAAAGAAGAAAATCCGAGATGGAGTATTTGAGAAAATGAATTTTGAAAAAAAATCGTAATTATTTACTTTGGCCTTAATTCGGCCTAATTAATGCCGTTAAAATTAAGTTTATCATACCAAACCTTTAGAGTGGAATGTACTCATTAGAAATATAAAGCAAGTTGCAAAGTAAAATCAAATTTAAAGGTAGTTTACTAGTTTTTAGATAATACCCCCTGAAATTCATGCAAAATATCACATTTCCATATTTTCAAAAGGAAGTAAAATTTAATACCAAAAAGTCGATATTCAGTGTTTTTTCGTCATTCTAAAACGATTTTAAAAGTTTCAGTCGAATCGGAAGATGGTCGGGAAATTTTGGCCGATTTGACATGGAATGACCCAAAGGATAGAGCAAAACCGCGTTTATGTCGTGTATTACACTACCCTACTCAAAGTTTAAAAAAAAAATTGGAGTCGTTTTTGAGAAATTCGTGAGTTTTATATCTTTTAATATTTCACATCTTTCCCTCAATATTGCGCAAAAACTACTAAAATTTTCAAAAAATGCATTAACATAATGAAAGAACTAATTCTGAAAAAAAAATTAATCTCAACGAAAATTTTCTATCTTTAATTTTGTATTTGTAATTCGCCGAAAAACAAACTTTTGGAGTTTTCGAAATTTCATAGTTAACAGTGAATATCTGCCTATGCCGTGTATTAAACTCCATTTTTATAAGAAATGTAAAGAAAACCTAAAGAGTAATTTTTTGAGAAAATTTTTAAAATGACCCAGGGACTTCATGTAAAGTAACCCCAACAATTAATGAATGTTTTTCAAAATCGCAGATCTTTGAGTGAAACTATATCGTCAGGGATTTATTCAGTGTGGAAAAAATCTACGTTTAATTTAGGCCCTAATGTTGTCCATAGGCGACAGACAAGCGGATAGACGGATGGACGGACGTTTTGAAAAAAACTTTTCGATCGATTTTCCGCAGCATTACAAAACTTTATATATACTAAGTATATTACTCCATATATACGTACGTATACGAGAAAGTAACTAGTGGTTGTACAGAATGGCACAGACTTTCTCGTAGTAGTTTAATTTCTAATTTCTTCGGTCTGGGTTAGCTATTTGGTCTTGCCTCATCCTCTTGCCAGCTGTGATCTATCGCCGCCCAAACTACTTTTTTTAAAATGTTGGCAATTTCTCAGTTTCATAATGGTAGAACCGAAATATTACTTTAAGAATATTATACGAGAGTAAAACCTCGTCCTGCATGGAAAAATTTTAACCAGTTTTTACGAAAATGTTTAAGCGTTGCTGTAAACGCAAAATTTGAAGCTCTCTTTCACAGGAAACTTTTGAGTTTTATTACGAAAAATTTAATTTGGTCATTTGAAGCACTTCTACTCCCAAATGCAATAATATATAAAAATCGCTGGAAGTGTTCCTATTAACGGCGTGAGAGATATTTAAAAACAAATACATTTTTGTGGTTTTTGAAAAAATAAAAGAGTACAGCAAAATCGCTTTTATGTCATCTTGTACAATGCATTTAGTACAATACATAAAAAAGGTTTTAATAAAAAAAATTTGGAACCCTTTTTGAAAAATTATGTGAAAATCGTTTCTGATAATGTGGAATTTTGAGCTCATTTTCACAGAAATCTTTGAGTTTTTGATAAGCTTTAAAAAACATAATTTGAAACACTTCTTTTAACAAATTCAATAATAAAAGGATGTATTTTGATGTTATTGTCTTTAGATCATGATAGAAAAAAGAATTTCATTTTTTTGTGGCCAAAGTTTCCGCCCTTTATTGGGCCTTCATTAGAGCTGGAATTATGTTACAAGTAGTTTACATAGGTTTGTTGTTTTCGCTCGAACACAATACATAACCTTAATGTAAAATAATGTCCTATATATAATACACTACAATATACATACAGTAATTGTTTATTACGTAATTAATAATCCTACCTTCCACCTTACATACTGAAGAATTTCTCTTGTCTGTATTCAAAATAATTATTATAAATAGTTGGAAGACCTATTGGGATAATTCACATTACAGTGAATTCAGGTTTGATACAGTTGCATCTTACAAGTAAGTTACAGTTAACTGTTATTCAAAACTATATTAGTTTCACCTAGAGAGAACCATGGTCCTGGGACATTTGATCCAAGCGGGCTCCTTATTTCAAACAAAAAATTTCCTCCTCCCTCAATTCACAAACAGAATTCATTTCTCCATACTTCAGAAATAACTTGTAGCATTCAATTTGAATTAGATATAAATATATTTTTCATTTCTGTTGCATGAAAATATTCGAAGCCCCAATTAAGTTACAGGCTGGGGCAAGTTGGGCCAGCTGTCCCCTCTCCCCTTTTGGATGCTTTTAGTTTCCAATTATAATTCTCACATATTTAAATTAATTCTAAGATGTTGAGTAACAGTAACTCTTATATTTAAATTTTGAATTTTGCTAAATTTTAAAATTTTTCTGGTATGTATTTCTTATGTATGTACTTTAGATAATAATTACATTGGATAATAATATAAAATTGTTGCTTGTATCTGTAGTTGTTTCATGGCCATTAAAAAAATTGTTACCTTTTATAGTATCTGAAGAGGAAAAATATTCAGTTTTACAAAGCGATGTACTAATAAATGTAAAATCAAAAAAACTTCAAACCTGATTTTACAGTAATGTGTAATAGGTCTTCCTAATCTATTCATAATACATCAGGAGTATCTATTCATATTATACCCGATTTTATTTTTTACTACAAAATAATGATTATTTGTTATGTGATAAGTACATTTAATTTTTTGCAAATTGATCACTTGCGATAGCTATCAATGCCATCATAGTGGGCATATATCTGCATATTGTTTAAGCTGCCCCAACAGTCTGAGATGAAATAAATGCCATTTTCCTGTATTCTTTTGTTTTACAAAAATGACTCAAATGCAATATTTTTGACATCTCTCTCATGTTGTTAATATTTACATTACTGGCAATTTGTATACATTATTTAATTTTTGAGTTCCACTGCTTTAAATGATGCCTGGTATAATTTCTCAAAAACTCAAAACTTTCCTGTGAAAATGAGATCAAAATTCCGGATTTTCAGAGTCATTCACACACCATTTACTTGAAAACAGCTCCAAATTTTGTATTAAAATTTTTGTGCGGATAGTGCTAAATGCATTGAATGTATCAATGATACTTAGATTTATTCATTTATTTTTTCAAAAATTGCACAAATATAATTTTTTTAATGTCTTTCACATCATTAACACATACAGGCATTTCTTATTCATTACAGTATTTTTGAGTGCAGGTGCTTGAAGAGATTTCTAATAAAGTTTCTTTTGAATGCAATAGATTGGGGTGAATATGAGCTTAAAAATTCACATTTTCAGAAATGCTTAAATGATATTTTCTTATAATTGACTCCAAATTTTTCAACAAAAATGTGCATATAGGACCATATTCAGCCCTTCTATAGTTTTCATAAAGTTATATTTCAATTCTATTAGTAGGTATTTAAAAAATAGAAGAAACGTGATTGGTGTTTTAGACAAAAATAGACAGCAACTGAGAAGTAAATGGAGCAAAACTGAATAGTAGCCCCGACTGACCAGATTAGGAAACTAACTAGTATGAGAAAGTCTTTGCCATTTTGTAGTTACAAGTTACTTTTCTCATATGGACGGAATAAAAACTTAGTATAGAGAAAGTTGTGTAATCTTGCAGAAAATTGATTTGAATCAAAGAGGGAGTACCAATTCAACACAGCCAGAGCATAGAAGAACGAAACTTCTGGCCTCAGGGGGTACTAGTGCGGCCCTTGCAGAGACCACACCGGAGACACTAGGGAGCGAAACTACAATAAACACACACAAGACAAAGCCAAAAGAGAAAATCTCAAAGTGGCAACCTGGAATGTATGAGGGCTAACCAACAAAGAATGTGAACTAGATCAGGAGCTAGTACAAAGAGGAATTTCAATAGCAGTAATCATGGAAACAAAGAAGAAAGGCAAAGGGGCAAAAGAACTAGACCATTGTATATTAATATACTCAGGAGTAAAAGACAATGAAAGAGCTTCATCAGGGGTAGCAATTATGATAGAAAAAGTGCTGAAACAAAATGTAATAGACTACAACTGGATATCAGATAGAACAATAGCTATGAAATTGAGAATAGAGGGATATGATACAGCAATAATAGGCACATATGCTCCAGCAGGAGAAGATGCACAAGAAGTGGAAGAATTTTTTGAAAAACTTCAGGAGACAATTGATACAATTAAACAGGATGAAATAATAATCATGGCAGGAGACTTCAGTGCTAGAATAGGGAGTCAAGAGAATAAGTCATGTATAGGAACAGAAGGAGAGCAATTCACCAACCAGAAAGGAAAAATACTGAGGGACTTATGCTTATACAATAAACTAGTAATACCAAACACATGGTTTAAGCATAAGGAAAATCACAAATACACCTGGGAAGGAAGAGAAACAAGATCCATCAGATTACATAATCATCAGAGAAGATCCAAAAATTCGAGTTATAGATACAAGAGTATTTAGAGGAAGAGAAGCGGACAGCATCCACTACCTGTTGGAAAGCAAAATAATGGTTCAAAATGTAAAGCCTGAAACAAGAATCAAAAAGAAGATGCCCAGTAAAAAGCAGTTGAAAGTGCATCTTCTAGAGGAACAAAGTATTAGCGAATTATACTAACAAAGAATGAAAAATAAAATCATGACGCACAAACTAGGGAAAGAATGGGAACTACTAAAACAAATAATAAAAGAAACAGCTGAAGAGGCAGTTGGATACAAGCAAAAGAAAAACAGGAAATGGCTGAGGATCTGGAATGAAGAAATAGCCAAACTAATAACGGAGAAGAAAAAAGTGTACAGAAGATATTCACAGTCCAGAAACATCAGAACTCACATAGAATACAAGAAACTATGAGCTAAGGTAAAAAGAATAACAAGAAGAACAAGAAGAGAGGATCGGGAGAAATTCGTGAAATCAGTGGAGAGAGATATAACAGGCCCACAGAGAATGGGGTTCAAACTAATAAAGAAGCTGAACATGGAAAAAAAAATCTTACATCTTAAACTCTTGTAAAATACCAGAGGACAAATGGATACATTATAGAAATTTATGGTACAAACAGGAAGAGGAAGAATCTAACATGGACATACCAAACCAAATACTTGTGAAGAAAACACGGACACAACAGAACTCATACTTATGGAGGAGTTAAAAACAGTCCTAAAAAATACAAGAAAACGGAAGAGTCCTGGACCAGACAAAATAAACATTGAACTAATAAAATATGGAAGACAAGCACTAGAAGAAAAATTCCTAGAAGTAGTGAATGATATATGGACAAAGCAAAAAATTCCAACTGAATGGCAAACTGGAACAGTAATGAATATCCACAAAAAAAGACAAAAAAATAAATGTGAAAATTACAGAGGAATAACTATGCAGACTGCAGCATCCAAAATATACGCAAGTATATTAAAAAACAAATTAATGGAACATAATGAGGAAATAATGTGAGAGGAGCAGTGCAGATTTAGGAAGGGCAGAGGGACAGTTGATGCAATATTCACTATTGACCAGATAATTAAAAGAAGAAATGAACGGAACCTGGAAACATTTGTCTTGTTCATAGACTATGAAAAAGCATATGACAGAATAAATAGGAAGATGCTATGGGATATCTTTATGAAAGAAAACTTCAAAAAACATACAGTAAAAGCAGTTAGAAGCTTATATGAAAAATCTAATGTCAAAAAACAAGATGCAAATGGAGGCACATCTGCAGCAATTCCCACTAATGTGGGCCTCAGACAAGGCTGCCCTCTATCACCTCTACTGTTCAATATATACATGAACTATATCATGAAGATATGGAAGAAGGAAGTGAAAGGAGGCATTGGTATGGGACAAGGTCAAGAAATAAAGGCCGTACTTAATGCAGATGACTAAGCAATTGTAATGACATCAGAGGATGAACTGCAAATGGCAACATATGGACTCAACAACATTATAACGAAATATGGTCTTAGAATATCAACAATGAAAACTAAAGCAATGAGCTTCAAAGGCAAGGATCATATAAGGACAAAAATTATGGTTGAAAACAAAATAGAACAAGTGTCAAGTTTTACCTACCTAGATAACAAAATTTCAATAAAGGAAGAGGATTTTGAATCCAAGTAGGCAAAATACAACAAAATCAATGGCTGTATAAAAAGACACTTCCAACATATGACTACAGAAACAAAAATTAGATTCCACAACATCATTTCCAAACCTACACTTCTCTATGGGTGTGAAACCTGGATACTGAAAAAATGAGATAGACAAAGAATTGAAGCAGCCCAAATGAGGTACCTGAGACCAATACTAAAAGTGACAAAGAAAGACATAATAAATAAAGAAATAAGGAAGAAACTAAAAACCAAAAACATAATTGAAAACTTGGTAAAATATCAGAAGAAATGGCAAGATCATGTTAAAAGAATGAAAATAACCAGGATACCAAAACAGGTGCTAAAGTACAGACCAAGAGGTGTAAGAGAAAGAGGCCGGCCAAAGAAGAGATGGGAAGACCAGTAACATCATGGCAGTGACTCGGGGACTACTGGTAGAATAGGAACAGGCCATTGGGCTTATACCTAAAGAGTTCATGATGATACATGTTTTGAGGTCCCTGATACCAATAATGCATTTTCCTCTTTCCTTATATGAAATATTACATGACAGGCCTCTTCCTTCTTCTCTACCAGGCACATAAAGTCTATGTAAGCATATGACACATAAAGGCTAAGCAACTTTATGATTTTTAGATCCATTGTTTGAATTTCTTGCACAGTCCACTCCACTAGTCCACAATCAATTGAAGAACTGAAGTATATCTTTAAGAATATAATAGTAAAATATAGTTGTATATACAAATTTTCATTGAAAAATTTGGAACATACTCTGGTTTCTGGTTCTTCTACTGGTTTGTTTCACATTTTCATTGAAAAATTTGGAGCCATTCTTGGGAAAATGTCCTTGAGAATTTTTGAAAATGAATAATTTTGAGCTCATTTTAACAGAAAAGTTAACAGTTTTTGAGAAACTTTATAAGACATAATTTAATATATGGTATTCAAAAATGAAATAATGTATACAAATCTCCAGTAATGTAAATATCAATGACACAGGAGACATTAAAAAAAATTACCTTTGTGTAGTTTTTGGTAAATAAAAAGAACACATCAAAATTACATTCATGTCATGTTATTCAATGCATTTAGCAGTATCTGTACCAAAAGTTCCAAGAAAATAATTTGCAGACATATTTGAGAAAATGTTATTTATACATTACTGAATATGTATCATTTTAAACTCATGTTCACTGAAAACTTTTGAGTTTTCGTTAAACCTCATGAGAAATCATTTAAAGTAATTATACTCACAAATTTAATAAAATTTTAAAATGCCCATAATAAATATTTATAAAGATTAATGACATGAGTGGTATATAAAAATAATTACATTTGTTTAAGTTTCGAAAAATATTAAATGTACATCAAAATAATGACTATGTCATATTATTCAGTGCATGTGCATCCATTAAAAAAATGTAAAGAAAAAATTTGGAACCAGATTCAAGAAAATCTTCTTTTAAAACTGCCTTTATTTCATGCAAAGTTACTCAAAAACTATTCATATTGTTAAAAAAATGTATATGTCCTCATTTAAAGATCTTATTTTGAAGAAAAGATTTTATTCTGAGGAAAACTGTCTTCAATTCTGTTGCTCCTGTAGGAAGAAGAAAAACAAATTTATAATTTTTACAATTAAAAAACAATTAGGTATTTAAGTGAAACTGAGGCCTGTGTCATTCTTTTAAGCATCTTTTTCACTGTTCAAAGACAAAGTTTAATAAAAAAAATTTGGAGCATCAGTTTCAAATTCAAGGGGTTGTGACATCAATCAGATTGATAGAGGAAAATCAATTTTAATGAAAATCCTGCTTAAGGTTCAGCCACTAATATTGTTCACAGATAGACAAATACACAGACAGACATTTTGCTGTAAACCAATTTTTTGGTACTAACGACAAAAGCTGGAATCTTTACAACACGTTACAGGAAGACATGTTGTATACTATGTACAGGAACAAGAATTAATCATGATTTTAGTATCAGGGATCTGTAAAACGATTTTCTCTACCAAAAAATCGCCGTTTTTCACTGCAATGTAATATAATTTTCTCTATACTATGTATATGATATGCAAGAAAGTAAAAACAAATGACAAAGAGCTGAAAATTCAATTTTTTGGATGTCGGTTACTTAAACGATAAAATTTTTAGACTCCTTTATCCAAAACTAACATTTCTTGAAACATTGTTGATGCCAAGTCAAAAGATATGAACATAAGCAAGAAATGTAAGAGGGAAGATGTAATCAGTACTTGACACAAACATATTTAACAGATCAATGTAAAGTGTATTAAATAAATAGTTTCTATTAAATAGTTGCAGCATACATGGGCCACAACAATATATTTCCAAATAAAATAAATACATACCTTTTTTCAATGATTTTCATAGATAGTACCTTCATACTCTTCTCAACTTACGACAGCTTTACTTTATTGAATGAACAGCAACTTTAACAATGGGTTGGTTCTATAAATTGTCCATTTTTACTGTGCACATTAAAATTAATTAAATACTCTTCATTTTCCTATTTTAACTTTCGACTTTTTTAAAACAGACCATGAATGACTTCTTGCTTTTGAAAAAGGTAACAAAAATAAAATTCAAAATTATCAGCTGCTTTCTCTTTTGTCATTTTTTCAAAAATATTCAAGAGGTATTACTACTAAAAATGAAAACCTATCACAGGAAATATGAAGTGTTTCTTGGAGGGAGGAATCAGAATTTACAGAAACAGCAATATTTTTATTTCTTAAAGGTATCAATTCAATGGATCAAAATGAAATTTCTATTATCATATTTTTATGTCTTTTGTAAACATTTGAATTCACACCGGTCTTGAGATTTTGAATTCTCATATACATATAATACCTGTATATTATTTTATATCACACTAGCAGATAATAAACAATTACAACCAATATACAAATCCAATTTTTTTAGCTGTTTAATGTTTTTTTAAATAAGCACTATTTGAGCATCAGAAACCAGAATAATATTTATTTTAAACATAATATTGATATTTTTGAGCCTTTATTACCATTTGTACTGTATAACAGGAGACATAAAATGCCTGGAAAAAGTAGTACATATCAGCTTCTGGGTTGAGCATACCTCAGTCAGGATTTTTGTCCAGTTTTCTGTGTTAAATGTACCTTCACTATCATGGACTTTCTTAGATTCCTTAGCAGTTCTCCAAGTCTCTAATACAGCTTCACTCACATGTCTTACTACATAATCGTACATATTTATTGCACTAGAGTTGGTTGCATCATTCAGTTTAAAACAAAATTTAGCTTTGTACAAAAACACAGTCGAGTCATCATTGAGTGATTCTACTGAATGACTTTTGGCACATCATATCCATAATCATCTTCACAGCATGTCTCAGTAGACGGTTTTCATAGGAGAATAATTTTTGCTCTAATGAGGTAATGATCCATTCCATATTCTGTACCTCTATACATTCTGACATCTTGAAATTTTAGCCTTGTATTTGGCCTGCTAATCACATAGTCAATAATTGTAGATGAAGAGTAATTTGAATCCAGGAAAATTTATAGATATTTTTATGTCGATAGAATCCATTCTGAATTTTCAGGGAATTGTTGGTAGATACCAATTATCTTTACCCCATTGCTATTTACATGATTTTTCCAAAAGGTTCTAAAGTTGCATTACTTATTTTTGAACCAACTCTAGCATTAAAATTCCCCAGCAAGATTATTTCCTTTTGGCTACTGATGCTGTCCAAAATTTGGCCCAGTGGTTCATCATGATCATCCTTAATAGCAATGGTCTCATTTGATGGTGCCTATACACCAATTACTACACTATTACATCCTTTCAGTACAATCTTTTCTTTAATAATTCTTTCATTTATAGTCTCTCAATCATGAATGAATGAATGAATGAGTAGATGGATGAATGAATGAGTGAATGAATGAACAGACAAAAGAATAGATGAATAATAAACAAATAAACTTTTTTCCCTGTATTTAAGTTGTAGCTTCGGATTTAAGTAAGCCTTAGGTAGGATCTGTGCTAAACAAATGCAATTTCACTCAAAATCAAACTGTGAGTTAATGGAAAAGAAAATTGTTAGTAGCAATAAAATATTATCTTTCAATGTAAATAGTGTTTATTTAAATGATAAGAAACCAAGAAAATAAAATATTTTTTCAGAACTAATATAACAATTTTAATTACAACAAATTTAAATTGTGATGAAGGAATACTTCAATATCTTTTAAGGTGAGACGGTAGGCCCTATCCCATCAATGTTAAAACGAGCAACTTTGTGACCCATTTTCTCAGAAACTACTGAATAAATTTTAAAGGATTTTGCACTACTTATTAAGAGATATATGAAGAGATTACTGATCCTCAGTTAAGTTGTTATCTCTTTTCTGAAGCGATTTATTAATTTTTTTCCAAGAAACGAATTTTTTCTTCAAGAAAATGTGCAAAAAAATTCCTAACACATGGACTAGAGAAGTAATAATCACGATTGAGGATCCACATTCTTAGTATAACGTGGTTTATCATCAGTAAAAATTTCATGCAGATAGCTTTAATAGTTTCGGAGATAATGGGGCAAACGTTTCAAAATTTTAACTTCTGAGAAAATGGCACTCAAAGTTTTCAGAGAAGCATATGTTAGGAAAACTTAGAATATTTTTCACCAGAGAGTAACTACAGGCAGCCTACATCATAATAAGAGGTTTCACTATCTTTTAGACCAGCCTGAGTTTTTCTTTTCTTCTTTCTTGTCTCCTTTGCCATTTGTTGGTCATCATATTTTGCCTTCGCAGTGCGTAATCTGTCAAGTTCTCTACAAATATCAACATGGGTTTTTCCACGTGACACAGGTAATTTTTTCATAACTTCTCATACGGCACAATTTCTATCATTATTTATTACAACAGATTCAGACACTCCCTAATTGTAAAGTTCTGATACCAACAAAAAGATATTTTGGTATTCTTATACAAATGGTGTTCTTGATTGCCTCACATTGTGTATTTTGCCATGTTCTAAAAATATGTCTTCACTTGTATTATTTTCAACTTCGGTATTTACACTACGTTTTTTTTCCTTTTAGACTCACTAGGAAGAGTTTCACATGCATTCGGACTCGTATTATCATTATTTTCGTGCTGCAAAGGATTTGATCTGATATGCTGATTTTCTTTGAAAATGCGTTGTTTAAAGATTACTTTACATTTCGCCATTGTAGAACATATGAGACATTTATTTTAATTTTGTAGACTATAACACATCATAATTGTTAATAAATTGAACTTTACTATACCATAAAAACATCAAGTCAGGCTTCTATACGTGTGGAAAAATTGTTAACTAAATAATGCATTTACAAAAATTGGACTATCGCACAGACTGTTCTATCAGCACCTGCAGACACAACTCCTTTACAAAAGTAAACAAAAACTAGCTTTCTGACAAAATTATAACAAGAGATATAAGACGTTGTATGCGCGGAAGTACAGTAATATTGCAGTCTGACAGTTGTCAGTGGAATCTTTAAAAATAAATTTCCTACACTTACAGACGGAATAAATCAATGAATTTGGTTTAGAAATGTTCATAAAAGAACATATTATTTAATTATTCAAAAAAAGAAAATTCCATTTTTTTAAAAAAATTGGCCTACCGTCTCACCTTAAATTATTTTGCACTATTTAATTATCTCAAAGTACCACTGAAATTATCTGAAAGTCCCACTGATTCTAAGGAAATAGAGAATAAGGATTCCTCTTTGAAACTGAACTTTGCAAAATGCTCAATGCTCATTTAAATTTGTGAAACCCTCAAATATATTGGGTGAGCTCAATTCCTGAAAATTCAAAATAGAAACACTAGGTACTGGGAAATGCACCCAAATAAAAAACCATTCTTTGGTAGAAACACCATGATAAAGTAACTTACATAAATTACACATCCGATCATAAAGATACTTTTTCAATTTTCTTCTCAAGATTGAAAAAAGGAAACCACAATATATGTCAAATTTTTATAATAAATCCTTAGCCTTTGAATCTTTTCCTTTCAAGTAAAACACAGTGTTAGGACTATATCTACATATATACTATCTTGCTAATATTTGTATTACAAATTTCCAGAGTGAACAAAAAAATCAACACAAAAGCCTCACGCCTTTTGAGAGGTTTCAATGATTTTCTTAGATACCCAGGAACTTGGGAAAAATAGAAAAAACATCTATATTATTAATTTCTAAAACACACAGAAATTGAAAGAAAACAATGCAGCTTCTGGAAGTGTGAGAGAGGTGTCAATGATTGTTGCATTCCCTGGAATTAAGGGAAAAACCAAAAACAATTACACAATTTGCATGAAAAAATGCAAATATTTGATTGTGTTCTGCGTTCCTTCATACTATGCATACAGACTAAATTTTCATTTTCAGTTAATCATTACTCATGATACAGCTGACACAATGCAACAGCAGGGCTCTAAGGAAGAGGCCATCTGCCATTAAATATTTGCTATTCATGTGTTGAGTTTCTTGAACAGCAGCTTTTTTCACTTTCTTGGTATGTAAAGACATTTCATATTACAATACACATATACAATACAATGTACATATATACAATGTATTTGCAGTATTTACAAAGACTGTTTTTTGTTAAAATATTTAATTTATTGAAGTGTTATACAAAAGTATTTATTTGTTGTTCTTGAGTAGTGTGCGTGCAACTTTCGAGAAAACCATTTTGTATCGTTTTGTTCAGCAGCAAAAAGTTTTGTTCAGCAGGAAAAATATGGCATAACATTTTGCAACATAAAATGTATTTAATGTAACAAATATAATTTATCTAAAATTTTATATAAAAATTATTATTTATTATAATGGTTTATTGACATTAATAAATAGACTCAGTAATTGCTTATAACAATTTATTTATTGGTATACATTATTGACATTTAAATATTTGTTGTATTTTTCAAAAAGTCTAAAAAAATATAATGAAAGTTCTGATCAAATGATAGAGAATTAACAATAAAATTATAACACATATCTAGTAAAGTGATAAATTATAAAATAAAAAACTGTGACATTCCTGGTGTCCAGGTTTGTTGAATTCAAAAATGAAGAGAAATTGTCACTTGATAAAAAAAAATACTGGTCAAGTCGTAAACATCATCCGAATAACAGAAATGACACATCACTTCCAAAAATTGTTTACAGGTTCTTGGAGTTTACATTGTGTGTTTACACTGTATGTTACATAAATATGTAGGTATTTATGGACAGATCATAGATTAAAATTAGTCAATGTATTTGGGAGTGTACATATACATAGAAAAATCACATGAATATCACACATCACAGGAAACTCTTTGACCAATTTTATTCTATTATTTGTACAATACCTACATATGTAAACTCCAAGAACCTGTAAGCAATTTTAAAATGTGACTTGTGTCACACCAGTTGTCCAGATGATGTTTACAACTTGACAAATTTTTGTATTCCAAGTGACAATTTTGATTAAAATGCTACCCTTTTTTTAAAAAAATTAACAAACCTGCACACTAGGTATGTCACAATTTGTTATTTTATTATTGTTCAATTGCTTTTAATTGCATTGCTTTATTAGATATGTTTTATAATTTTATTGTTAATCATTAGATCAGAACTTCCATTATATTTTTTTAGATGTTTTCAAAAAGACCCCATATAGTAGGGTCAAAACATCAATAATGTATAGCAATAAATAAATTGTTATAAACAATAACCGAGTCTGTTTATTAAGGTCAATAAATCATTACAAAAAGTAAACAATACAACATATATATATACAATACAACAGATATATATATATATATATATATATATATATATATATATATATACATATATATATATATATATACATATATATATATATATATACATATATATATATATATATATACATATATATATATATATATGTGTGTGTGGGTGTGTGTGGGTGTGTGTATATATATATGTATGTGTGTGTATATATATATATATATATATATATATATATATATATATATATATATATATATATATCTATTCACAGACAATTTTTCACTTTTCAAAATACTTTATTTGAAGTTATTTGAAGCACATTCACTCACAAATATAATCATCTTTACAAATTGCTGGTAATGTGCATATTAAAGATGTGAATGATATTTCCAAAAATTACATTTATATAATTTTTGAAAAAACAAAACAATAACTCAAAATGAACTTGACGTCATATTAATGGTGCTACAGAATGGCATAGACTTTCCTGTATTAGTTTTCTATTTCCACGGGTCTATGCTAGCTATTCGGAATTGCCACATACTTCCTTGCCAGCTGCTATCCATCACCGCGAAAAGTACATTTGTTTTGTCATTTTCTTAATTTTTCGGTTTCCTATTGGTAGAACAGAAATATTAACTTTAGAGTATTAAAGAACACAAAAACCTAGTCCTAAATGGCAATTTACTTTTAAAAATTATGTGTTGTTTTAAAGAAAATTGCGTTTTAGCGCTACTAAAAAAGCGAAATTTGAAGCTCATTTTCACAGAAAATTTTTCACTTTTCAAAATACTTTATTTGAAGTTATTTGAAGCACATTCACTCACAAATATAATCATCTTTACAAATTGCTGGGAATGTGCATATTAAAGATGTGAAAGATCTTTCCAAAAATTACATTTATATAATTTTTGAAAAAAACAAAACAATAACTCAAAATGAACTTGACGTCATATTAAAGAGTGTAATTAGCACTATCCATTACGAAAGTTCCAAGAAAAAATTTATAGCCATATATGAGAAAATGGCGTTTGAGCATTTCTGAAAATGTAGAATTTTGAGCTACTTTTCACAGAAAACGGTCGTGTTTTCGAGAAACTTTACTTGACATTATTTAAAGCACATGTACTCATCAATGTAATAATGTGAAAAAATCGCCGCTAATGTAAATATTAACGACGTGAGAGACAAGTAAAAAACATTTCATTTTTCCAATTTTTGAAGAAACAAAAGAATAGAGCAATATGGTGTTAATGTCTTCTCATAGAGCACATTTAGCACTATCCCCACAAAAAGTTAAAAGAAAAAATTTGGAACCGTTTTTGAGAAAATCTTGTTTTTGTAATTTTTTTAAAATTGCACATATTGCACGCAATATTGCGCGAAAACTACTAAAATTTTCCAAAAATGTACGATGTTAATGAAAGAACTCACTTTGGACAACAAATTTTATTGAAAAGAAAAATCTCTATCTTCAGTTTTGTAGTTCCAGAAAGACACCGAAAAAATGTTAAACTTTTGCAATTTTCGAAAATTCATAGTTATCCGTGAAAATTGGACCTATGCCACCTTAATAAGTGTATTTTACTCTATTCCTATAATAAATTTAAAGAAAAAATTTGGAGCCTTTTTTGAGAAAATTTTGAAAATATGGGGTGGGCGTAATGTAAAGTACCCCCAAATTTAACAAAATCTTTTTCTAAATCTCAAAGCTTCAACTAGAACCAGATCGACTGGAAAATATAAATTTTTGGAAGAAATCATACGTATGGTTTACGCGCTAGCAGTGTTCACAGACGGATGTTTTCTTTTCAATTGCTTTTGCGGTATCAAGGACCCACAAAAAAGGAGTTCTGCCTACACGTGTTAGGGGATTTTTTCTTAATTTAGCAACTTTATTCACTTTTTAGTTATCTGCGCCCAGCATAGAAGTACTACTATTCTACATAGTTTCCTTGTTTTCTATAAATTCTCAAAATTTCTAGAAATGTTTAAAATTTAAAATTTGTCTTTATGTAGCAAAGTTTACATACTATTATAAATTTCAGAAAGTTCCTAGTACATTTCAGTTAGTACAGTTTCAAGTAATCATTTGATTGAATACTGACTAAAACTGAAAGCGTAGACATGTGTCTTAATGTATGTTTATCATATTGTAGACATGATTAACAGAGGCTTCAGCTTACAGATGCTTAGACACTCATTTTCCCCATTGGCAATAAAATTGAAGTAATTTTGTGTATTATGTTTAATTCAGACTATTATTTTTTAGATTTAGTTACACAATGCAAGACTCAAGGGTGAAACTAGCTGATCATTTTGAGGGGGCCATCATAGATTTTTGTTATATAATAAACATATTTGTTATTTTATGGTATATTATACTTGTAATATGCATATGATACTATACAATATTATATTTTTAACAATAACATAATTCTAACATACATATTTAAAACAATTTGGCCAAATAAAGCAAGGTAACAAATGAAAACTCTAGGCCTTTTGGTGGGGGTGCCATGGACCCCATGCACCCCATCCTGGACCCGCCACTGCTTATACACTACGTTCCACACTGGTATTAGACGGGGACACCTTGTTGAATGGTGTTGTAGTGAATTAACAAGAATATAATGTTGAATTTAGAAGGGAATAGAATTGTTTTTTGATTATTATTATGGTGGGAACAAGTAAAGAGTAATGTAAATGATAGCATCATGCAATTTTAGGAATTGATATGCAAATAGGCACATGTTGTATGAAAATAATTTAGATTAGGAACGAGATTGCAGCCATATCAACTCACGAGCATTTTGATTTATGAATGTTAGGAAGTGATGCAGTTACGTGTTCGTCAGCGATGGAAGAATAGGGAAGTATTGCTTGCATGAACATTTTAATTGATGCTTATCTGACGAACTAGCTAATAATTCAACAGAGTTGTAGTTTTAACGACAGATTTTAAAAAAATGACAGACACTGAGTACTAACGCATTGAAAATATGCAAGGCAGGGAATATCATCTGCATGACTGAAGACAGAAGACATTGTGGAACTTTAGACGTTTCTTTCATCTTGGATTCATCCAAGAAGATCTTGTATGCACACAAAGATTCAAAGTAAGCAAACGAATCATTTTAGTTGATAAATGAGCTCATTAAGTAACGTTTTACCAATTTAGATGTGAATAAATACTTTCTTTGTTTATTTGAAAAAATGCTGATTATATTAGCTTGCAAACAATAAAAAAGAATTCTTTAGCTACACAAAACCTCCAGAAATAGCTGCTCCATATGGACAGCCTGCATACAACCATGCAACAATCTGTCATATGTTGATACCCACAGGTAAAATATTTGGAAGGTAAATGTTATTGAATTTTGTCAGCAATATCATAATATTAATAATAAGAGGAAACTGTTTGATTAGGAAATAAATAGGTGAGCAGAGCAGGGCAATTGAAGCTATTGAAAGAACATACTTTTTTTACAGAAAATTATTGAAATATAAATCTTGATATTGACATTAATAATGTGAATGTGCTAGCCAATCACATTAAATATTCATAGAATATATTAAAATTCATTATAATGGCATGCCCAACATGAGGCTGATTAAATTAAACATTTAACAAATTTAAAATGGGGCTGAGTTTTTCCATTATTAATTACATTCCATAATGTTTTAGTCTGTTTTTTAAAATTATTTTAACCAGTAAGTGATTCACTGTAGTATTCCTCAATTCAAGAATATTTTCGCAACAAAAAGTATTATTCTTTCATGAAGAACATGATGAGGGTTAAGGGCACAAATTTATAGCTAATTTACCTTTGAAAATATATTTTATTTATTTATTTATTTATTTACGTCAAAAACAGTTAAAAACTGCGTATGACGAGCTATGGGGAGAAGTGAATTTTGTGCACGTTTTCATAATTCTGTGGTCTCTATCCTAAGCCATATTCTAGTCGAATTTTGAATACAGAAAAGAGAGTTTTTTTGAGTTTTGTTGACAAAATATTCGCTCCTATATAATAAAATATATTTTCAAAGGTAAATTAGCTATAAATTTCTGCCCTGAACCCTCATGTTCTTCATGAAAGAATAATACTTTTTTCCGCGATAATATGAAAAACGATAATTTGAATAACTATATTTCCCACTGAAATTCAGAAGACGTGCACAAATAATGAAGTTACATTTATGTCCAGAAGCAAAACAAGGGACCATCTCAGCATTTGCTCAAGGATCAGGGAAACTGGACGAAAAACCTGATCGAGATGGGGGCCATCAACCCAGAAACTGTGGTACAATACTTGTTACAGGTTCTTTAGAATTATACAGTCCAAATGATAAATAATTACATTAACTATCATTGTTAAAATTAATTCTACTTTCCTTTTTGATGCTCGGTATAGTCTCGAATTGTATAGAAACAGTTATGCAGCAGAAAAGATTTTACTTGGGACTTAAACTTTTCTATTGAATTTAATCGTTTAATGTCTTCTGGCAAAGTGTTGTAGAGTAATGTACATGAATTGTATGTGAATTTTTTGTAGTGAGCTGTTGATACTGCCACCTGGTGAATATGATTGCTACGTCGTGTGTTATACTTATAGACATCGGCGTTTGCTGAAAATATATTCCCGTCCTTTAATAAGTCATTTTTGACAAAAACTACTGATTCGTAAATCAGGAGACAAGGTAATGGTAAAATTCCTAGATTAATAAAGAGTGACTTACAAGAATCACGTGGGTTGGATTTGCTTATTATTCGTACAATTCTTTTTTGTAATCTGAAAGTCTGTGAACTATAAGATGTGTTTCCCCAAAATATTATGCCATATCTCAGGCGGGAGTGAACATTGGCAAAATATACACAACGAGCTGTATGAAGGCTGACGGAATTTGAAAGAATTCTGAACGCGTAGCATAATGAGCTTAATTTTGTGTTCAATTCATTTAAGTGGGCATTCCATTTGAGGTTTGACTGAATTGATAGACCTAAAAATTTTGTTACATTAACATCAGTCAATGGCACACCGTTCATTTTCAATGGAGTACAGAATTTTTTATTTGATATGGAAAACTGCATTGAAACTGTTTTATTTTCATTTACTTTTAATTTGTTATTACGGAACCAATTTGAAACGTCTGATATTGTACTATTTACGGTTTCTTTGTTGCAAAGAATATTTGTATCATCCGCAAAGAGAACTGTTCTTCCGTTTCGAATCGCTAAGGGCATGTCATTTACGTATAATAGGAAGAGAATAGGGCCTAAAATCGATCCTTGCGGGACTCCACGTACAATTGGCAAAGAACCGGAAAGGTGTGTACATAAAGTTCCATCATTCCAGTAAGGTATTTCTACTCTCTGAGATCGTTGTTTAAGGTACGAACATAGCCAATCTAGAGCAATACCACGGATTCCATACGAAGGTAATTTTGAAAGTAAACTGTTATGATCAATGACGTCAAAAGCTTTTGAAAGATCTAAAAATATTCCAATAATTGCTTCGTTTTGATCCAATGATGAGGCAACATCCTTAAGAAAAGAAAAAATGGCTGTTTCCGTAGATTTTGATTTCCGGAATCCATGTTGGCAATTTGAAAACGCGTCGTGTTTATTGAGAAAGGTTTCCATTGGCACATAAAAAAGTCTCTCTAATATTTTTGAAAAAACTGACAAAAGAGAAATTGGCCGATAATTTTGAACTTCATTTTTGTTGCCTTTTTTGAAGAGCGGCTTAATCTTAGCTGTTTTAAAAATATCTGGAAAATTCCGGTGCATAAGGATGCATTAAATATGTGAGTTAACGGGTGTATAATGGCTGGCGCGCACGTCTTTAACAAACAATCCGGAAATTCATCTAAACCGGCCGAATATTTATTTTTTAATTTACCAATTATTTTGAGAATTTCATAGGAAGAGGTTTCGGAAACGAACATAGTGTCTAAGACTTTTAGGGAAACGTCAGATGTTGAATTTTGTGGCTGAAAACCCTTAGTGAGATCGACAGCAATTCTCGAAAAGTATTGGTTAAAGAGACTAGCCACTGTTGCCGGATCGTTCACATCTCTATCGTTATCTTTTAAAAAAACATTCTCTACAAGGTTTCTAGTAGGTTTGGTCGCATTTTTTACTATATCCCACATTGATTTTGTTTTGTTATTTGAGTTCAAAATATCCTGATCGTGTTTCATGATTTTAGCCTGCCTTATGACTTTTCTAAACAATGATTTGTATTTTTTAAAGTACAAGAGGAAATCTTGAGATACGTTATGATGCTTAGAAATGAAAGAAAGAATTCGTTTGTTTTTACATGATGTTCTAATCCCTTGTGTTATCCAAGAATTGTTTTTGCGTGAAATATTTAATTTTCTTTTCTGAAGAGGAAAGCAAGTGTTAAAATGAAATGAAAGCGTTGAAAAAAAAGAATAATATTTATCGTTTGTATCAATAGTATTATAAACTGCGTCCCATGACTCCTGCAGCAAGTAATCAATGAATAATTTTATTTTACTTTTAGAAAACACTCTAATCATACGTGTATTATTTATTGTGTCATTGTTCGCATTTCGTATAATGGTAAGAATTTGTGCATCGTGGTCACTGTATCCTAAATCTTTTGTTTCAATTTCATGTCGAGTAGTGGTTTTGTTAATTATAATTTGATCGATTGCCTTCTTTGAATTTACTGTGATCCGTGTAGGTACTTTTATTGTAATATCTAAATTGAAGGAATTAATTAAGTTAAGAAACTGCTCTTTCTCGCAAGATTCGACCAGAAAATCAATGTTAAAATCTCCACATATAACAATGGATTCAAAAGAGCGATTGATGACTTTGATAAGTGTTATCTCTAGTTTTTCTAAGAACAAAATGTAATCTGCAGCTCTCTTTGTTGGAGGCCTGTAGATGCAAAGCAATATCATTTTTAGCACAGGAAGATGTACAACCGAAATTTCAAAAACATTTTCAACGGCATACTCATTGAATTCCGTCAAGGAGATAGAATCAATATTATTTTTAACGTAAATACAAGAACCTCCATATGCCGGACTTTTATGAGATTCTCTTTTTCTACAATAATAGCCTGCGAGGTAAAAGTTTGGAATTTGGAAAATGCTAAGTTCATTAGGAGATAACCAATGTTCTGTAAAGCAAAGAACATCCATTTGATTTAAATCGCTCTGTAGAGCTGCCTCGATAAACTCAGTTTTATTTGAAAGGGATTGAACATTATGGTGCAATATCTTTATTTTTTGCAAGTACCTACACGAATGTTTTTGTGCTGCATCTGACTGTAGTTGCTATATATTTACTCCATTTTTACCTCGAGTGCGTGGTCGAAAGTTGTAATGTGTCCCAGCAGTCACAGGTTGTGAGGAAATAGAGGCGTCATTGGTAGTGGGAATGGAAGAAATGGGAGTAGGTTCGCAGGAGGGGGTAAGAGGGTTCAGAATAAGGGTGGGGGGTGGGGAACGTAAGGAAGGTGAAAGGGATGGATTTTTGGCAGGAGGCTGCATAGGACTGGAGTTGATGATGTATTGTGCAAGCTTTTCACCGACTGCATTTTTTTCCAGCAAGGTTCATGTGGAGACCGTGCCGGGTGAAGTGTTTTACTGAGAGGAAATTCATTTCAAAAAGTGTTACATCTGTTTCTCTCAGTTGCAATTTTAGTTGTTGGTTTGCGTGCTTAATCTCGCTGCAGAGTGTTGGCCTGTTGTACCAGAAGGGCAGAGTCGAGACTACAATGTTAGTATTTTGGGCGGCACATTGTAATTTGTTTACATGTTGCTCAGGTGTAAAGTTACCGCCCAAATTAATGTCATTCTGCCCTCCGATGATAAAGACTGTGTCCTGATTGGTCATTGTCTTCGTGTGAGTGTCCAACTCTGCAGTCACGTCTGCAAACCTCCCTTTAGGTTTAAAAATAGACGAGACTGAGTAGTTGGGGGTAACTTCCTACTGAGAATGGAGGAAAGATGGCGACCATGGCTGTCAGCTAAAATAAGTACCTGTTTTTTAGGCTCAGTAGGAATGGCTTTGTTTTCAAGTGGGCTAGGATGCGAAGCTTTACGTGTTTTGGTTTTGACATGCTTCCTAGCCTGTTTGCGTTGGTTTGTGCATGTATTTGTCGATGGAAGGGAAGGGTTGTGAGGATCAGGAAGGCGAGGAAAATCTGTTTCATAATCTAAAACACTAAATCTGTTTTGAATTGCGACTGGATGTGGTGTCTGTGTCTTACGTGCAGTCACGGGTGTACGGTTGGGGAAATTCGCAGTGTTGCCTACTTGTGCCCAACCGTCATTGTAGAGAACGACCTCTTCCAGCCTTCGGATATTTATATAGGAGTGAATATTTTGTCAACAAAACTTGAAAAAACTGCTCTTGTTTTCGGTATTCAAAATTCGACTAGAATATGGTTTAGGATAGAGACCACAGAATTATGAAAACGTGCACAAATTTCACTTCTCCCCTTAGCTCGTCACACACAGTTTTAAACTGTTTTTGACATAAATAAATAGAGAATTGTTTACTGTACTCTTTTCCTGAGGAATATTACTCTGATTGTAAAATTGGTGTTTGACTGTTGAATAATTATAATCACAACAAAACAAAAAAAACATATATATATATATATATATATATATATATATATATATATGTAAACAAACAAACAGATAAATAAATAAATAGACTATAAAGATTTTTTGGATATTTCCTCACAGTAGTCATTCTTAGTATTTCTGAACAGGCTGTACTACATATCCTTCATTTTCCATCTAAGAACTAAGATTCCTTTACAAAGTTTAATTTTTTGTTTTTTTTCATTACAATTAATTGTATGGCCTATTCAGAATGGCCATACTCGAGTGACACAAGGATCAGGGCTATCTCCATAGTAGTTCATTCACTATATTTGTCATAATATTAACGTAATATCAGATTTAAATATAAACTAGTGATGCTACAACAGCACTTACTTTCCTGTATTAGTAGTACTGAAATATTCCACTTTATGCGCTACTAACATCTTAGTTTACAACTCACTGTTTCCATTGCAGTGTTGTCAGAACTATGTGAATTCTACCACTGCACAAAAATAGAATACAAAAGTTTTGTAAACCTGTATTGGAAAAAGAAGCCTGATACCCTGGACAATATAGAAATGCATTCCATAGGGCCATGATTAGAGAAGAGTCCAACAAATTCTGTACTCACTACAAATGGTACAGCATTTGGTGCGAAAACTAAGTATTTTCATGCAAATATCAACATAAATTAGACAATTATAACTCCTTTTCATACAGCTCCATCACAACAATGACACGTAATTCACACATATTCCCGAGTGCAAAGTGAATTCCATTGTTGCACACAAAATTAAGCATTGTCGCTATTCTGAGAGCTATTAATTCTTTTTACTTATTTCAAATATTTCAAAATAAATAATTTCTAAAACATTAATGTGTAAGTGTATAACAGAAGTTCGAATGTAAAAAACGAAGGAAGAAATAATATACAATGCACATTCTAATTTACGACGCGTCCAGCTGTCCGAAGCGCAGTAAATTTACAGCGAGCTATTATGTTTGTCACAAAATTATAGAAAAACTACTCGTATTTTGAAAAAAATTAAGCATGATCTTATTTAAAGATGTTGTTTAGATAAATACATGTAATTGAGAAAAAATTGTATTTTTAAAATATTGTAGATGAAAGAAAACGACGAAAACAAAGCACAGTCAATTCCGAGCGGGCTATTATGTTTGTCAGGAAATTATAGAAAAACTACTCATATTTTCAAAAAATTCAACATGACCTTATTTGAAGATCTGTTTCTGATGATCATATTTCATTAAGAATACTCTTGACAGCTGCCATCTATCGTCGACCAAACTACATTTGTTTCGAAATTTTGTATTAATTTTTCGGTTTCCTAATAGTAGAACAAAAATATTATTTTAAGAATATTAAAAAACAGTTAAACCTTGTCCTATATGGCAATTTTCGTTGAAAAATTTGGAACTGTTTTCAAGAAAATGGCGTTTAAGCGCTACTGTAAATGCGAATTTTGAAGCTTGTTCACAGAAAAGTTTTGAGTTTTCGAAAAACTTCATTTAAAGTCATTTAAAGCACTTACAGAGGTTGGATGAGAAATGAAATATTATATGTCGTATTAGACAAATAGATAAGAATGTTGTCCCGATAATGACATGTAACCCGTGAAATCCGGTTGCTATAAAAAAAGATGATCCATATACTGAGTCTGCAATGGTAAAAGGGGCTTCAATATATTCGTAGGCTTGTAAAATGGTAAAATAAATTCCTAGAATAATTGTTAGTATTAATCCTTGCGTAGTTTGACTATAATTATTTTCTATTAAGCTATGATGAGCTCATGTTAATGTAATTCCTGAGGCGAGGAGAATTGCTGTATTTAGGAGTGGTTCCTAGAATAATTGTTAGTATTAATCCTTGCGTAGTTTGACTATAATTATTTTCTATTAAGCTATGATGAGCTCATGTTACTGTAATTCCTGAGGCGAGGAGAATTGCTGTATTTAGGAGTGGTTCCTAGAATAATTGTTAGTATTAATCCTTGCGTAGTTTGACTATAATTATTTTCTATTAAGCTATGATGAGCTCATGTTACTGTAATTCCTGAGGCGAGGAGAATTGCTGTATTTAGGAGTGGAATTTGTATAGGATTAAATGGTTTAATTCCTATTGGTGGTCAAATTATGCCTAAATCGATGGTGGGTGCTAATCTTCTATGGAAAAATGCTCAGAAGAATGAGATGAAGAAAAATACTTCTGATACAATGAATAAGATTATTCCTCATCGTAGTCCTAGATTAACAACGGATGTGTGTATACCTTGATATGTTCCTTCTCGTGTAATATCTCGTCATCATTGGACTATAGTTAATAGTGTAATTATAATTCCAGTTGTAAAAATAATAAATTTATGTTGATGGAATATGCTAATTAAGCCTGCTGCTATTGTTATGGCACCAATGGCTCCTGTAATGGGTCATGGGCTGATATTAACTAAGTGGAATGGATGATTTTGATGTGTTGACATTAATTAACTTCTCTTGAATACAATGTGGTTAGTACAGCAAATACGTATGATTGAATTATTGATACTGCTAATTCTAGGATTAATAATAGAATTTGTGATAAAATAAGAACTTGAACTAAGATAATTGAATTTATGATTATAGGTCCGGTATTTCCTAATAAGGTTAATAATAAATGGCCTGCAATTATATTTGCAGCTAATCGGACAGCAAGAGTTAATGGGCGGATAATATTTCTAATTGTTTCGATGCATACTATAAAAGGTATTAGAATAGGGGGAGTTCCTTGAGGAACTAAATGAGCAAATATATGTTGTGTGTTATTAATTCATCCATATAGTATAAATGTTAATCAAAATGGTAATGCTAGGGATAATGTAAATGTTACGTGGCTTGAACTTGTGAAGATGTAGGGGAATAGTCCTAGAAAGTTGTTAAATAGAATAATTGAGAATAGGGAAATGAATATAAATGATCTTCCTAAGTTTTTATTGTTTACTAGTAAGGTTTTAAATTCGGAGTGTAATTTATAAATTAGTGAGTTTCATATTAGTGATCTTCGGTTGGGAATTAATCAATAAGATGATGGAATAATTAATAGTCCCAAGAGGGTTCTTAATCAATTTATGGGAATGTTAAGAATGTTAGATGTGGGATCAAATGAAGAAAATAAATTGGTTATCATTTTCAATTTGTTGAATTAGTTTTAATTTTTAGATATTCATGAGTTGAGGTTGGTTGAATTAGGAAATAATTAATTGTTATGATAATAACTAGTGTAGTAATAAAGAAGATTATTAAAGATAGTCATATTATTGGAGCTATTTGTGGGATTAAGAAATATTACTATGGTAATAATTTTAATATGACATATTAATGTTATAAATTTAACTAATTTCTTTCACGAGAAGTAGTTGTTAATTACTATAATGTGGTTTTAAGAGACCATTACTTACTTTCAGTCATCTGATGATGAGTAATTTTTAATTCAGTTAATGAAATTTTTTAGATTTACTCTTTCGATTACAATAGGTATAAAGCTGTGATTTGCACCACAAATTTCTGAGCATTGTCCATAAAATAATCCTGGTCGGTTGATTATGAAATTAATTTGATTTAATCGACCTAGGGCGGAAACGGTCCAGGAATGGATAACATCAGCAGCTGTTACTAGTGTTCGAATTTGAGTATTTATGGGTAAAATGGTTCGGTTATCGACGTCTAGAAGACGAAATGATCCTAATTTATCTAGGGCTGATATATAAGAATCAAATTCGATGATATTTTTAAAATCTATATATTCATATGATCAATATCATTGATGTCCAATTGTTTTTATTGTGATTAGAGAGATTGAGTTCTTGTGAGGTGACGGACAAGGTTGGTTGCGCGCGGCGCCGCTCCCGCGCTTTTCCCTCTGCAGCAGGACAGTGAATTTCCCTGTGCAGCGAGACAGTTCTTGTGAGGTGACGGACAAGGTTGGTTGTGCGTGGCGCCGCTCCCGCGCTTTTCCCTCTGCAGCAGGACAGTGAATTTCCCTGTGCAGCGAGACAGTTCTTGTGAGGTGACGGACAAGGTTGGTTGCGCGCGGCGCCGCTCCCGCGCTTTTCCCTCTGCAGCAGGACAGTGAATTTCCCTGTGCAGCGATTTATTCGCAATCAATTTAATTGTAATTTCTGTAGTTCTCTGGTATTTGTTATCTATCTGTGCATTCAACATGCATGAACCTTCAGTAAGCAACAATACACGATCCCAGTCGTCTGTTACATTGACTTGTAGTGAGTGTGGGCAGATTGTCACCTCACCCATTTCATGTAACAAATGTTTGAAACTCTTCCATCCCAATAAATGCATGTTGCTTAAAAATGTTACATGGCAAAATAAGAGATATAAATGCTGTTCATCCTGCCAGAAGGAAATACAAAGCATAGCCGATGCTTCCGCTTCCTCCTTACCGGAGTCATCAGAAACTTTGTTATTCGAAACCCATGATGGTACACATGCATCTAGTTCTGTAACATCTGAGCTATCGTTGAATTCTCAAAGAGTATATAACTTCATGACTTTGATGGAGAATAAGATGGAAGAGCTTATTCGTTCTAATGAGAAGACAGTATTGAGCATTAACTCGCTGTCTGATAGAATTCAAAAACTAGAAGCATTGCCATCTAGAGTACAAAAGCTAGAATTATTACCAACTAGTATTGATGCGGTAAAGTCGGAAGTGAAGAAACTTTCTGATAGTCAGGCGAGTTTTGAGAGGCTTTGTGATGGTATACAGAGCGATCTCGAGGTCTTAAAGAGTTCGTTTGATGCTTTGACACTGCCTTCTACTACGACTTCTGTGAACACTGAGGGCATGGGCCGTGCCGAGCGCGATTCCCAATTGGTGATACTGGGTACGAAGCTTAAATCACGTGAAACTGCAGCTGATCTTCTGAGTATTCTTGCCTTGATTGGTTGTGTTGTGGGCTTAACGTTCAACACTCACGATGTTCACTCGATCCACCGCCCAAAGTCAAAACGTAACCCAATTATTGTGAAATTTATCTCAACTATTATTCGTGATGAATGGATTGCCGCCAAACGAAAAAAAAGATATCTTAAAGCTTCTGAAGTCTCGCCTGACTGGAATGAGGGTTTAATTACAATAACTGAACCATCATTATACTCTGAGAGAAAGGTATTTTATGAGGCCAGAAAAATAGTTAAGGAAAAGGGTCTAGCTGCAGTATGGATGCGGAGAGGAATCACTTTTGTTAAACAATTACCTGACTCTGTTCCTATCAGAATTACTTCATGTACTGATTTACAGAAATTGTCTCAATTGTGACTGCATTGTCCTTGTTCTACCGTCCCCAACAAACGAACTAATTATGTTACCAGTTCTGCTGCATCTGAGTTTTCTATTGCTCATCTTAATGTCCGATCGTTAACGGCACATTTATCTGATCTGCGTAACTGCATGTACCTATATGACTTTGATGTGTTCACTATGTCTGAAACCTGGTTAAGCGAGAATATTCCTGACTCTAATACTCAGATAAATGGATATAATCTTATTCGTTGTGATCGTCCTCTAAGTAGAGGAGGTGGTGTATGTATCTACCTCAAATCTCAACTGAATTATTCAGTGCTAGATTTAGCTTCTAGCTCCTCAAATTCAAGCGCCCATATTGAGGCTGTTGGCATATTGATAGATGGTCTGAGATGCTCGTGCGACAACTTGCCTTTAGCAATTGTCACTGCCTATAGGCCGCCTGGCTACATGCCCTCAGTCTTTTTTTCAACGTTAGAGTCTATAATATCCAATATTGTGATAATGACATCTTCCATAGTTTGCTTAGGCGATTTTAATGTTGATATAAGTATCACATCGACGCAATTATCTTCTGCTAATGGTCTTGTCGCTGATTTTCAAAAATTCTTTAATTTTTCACAAATTATATCAGAACCCACTCGTGTGACTGCTACGTCATCGTCTATTATTGACTTATTTGTATCTGATTCCCTGGAAGTGACTGATGTTGATGTATCGGACTCAGCAGGCATTAGTGACCATCAACTAATTTCCTGTAAAATTAAATGTCTTCCTAAGCAAAAGTTGCGGCACACTGTAATGTTCAGAGATCTACGATCTATACCGATTGATAATTTTAATGATGTGGCTACCAATGTTCGCTGGGATGATATTTTTGACGGTCAATCTATAGATGAGAAGGTATCTATCCTAGCTTCTCTTATTGTACAGCTTATTGATATTTTTGCCCCTGTTAAAACTGTTTCTTTTAGACGTTCTATGGACGCCGTGGGTAACAAAAAATGTTCAATGTATGATACGCAAACGCAATCTGATGAAAAAGAAGATGAAAAAATCTCACTCATCTTGTGAAAGAGAATATTATAAGGCTAAATATCAAATGCTTCGACATGAAACATTGCGTTTATTACGTTCTGAAGAGAAAGCATACTTTGACTCATTATCATCCTTGAAATCGGATATTCTGTGGAAGAAACTTAAGCTAGCTAACGTTCATCGATGTGACAATTTGGTTCCTGCAACTCCTTTGCTTTCGGATCCTGATTCCATAAATAACCACTTTGTTGATTCCATCCCTGATCCTCGTTGTTCAACTCACGTCTTGTCTTCTCCAAGCGACCACGTTGTGAATTCACTTCCCCCTTTTACATTCAAGCCAATCTCTGAAGAAGATCTATTTAATGTTGTACGCTCACTTAAACTGACAAGTGCTGCTTCGGATGGCATTTCTGGAAACATGGTTTTACTGTGCCTGCCATTTTGCTTCGTTCATCTTACCCATATAGTCAACTATTCATTAGAAAAGTCTGAGTTTCCGTCTGCGTGGAAACACGGTCTCGTGATTCCAATACCTAAAGTTAATAACCCATCTAGTTACTCTGATTTTCGGCCAATAACATTAGTTCCTTTTCTGTCAAAGATTCTTGAGAAGTGTGTTGAGATACAAATTCAGAGATTTCTGAAAACACATTCTCTTTACCTCACAATCAGTCTGGATTCAGACGCGGTTACAGCACTACATCCTCACTAACTCTACTGTCTGATATATGCTTGACAGCGTTCGATCGAGATTTGGTATCTGTTGTTTGTCTATTGGACTTCTCCAGGGCATTTGATACGTTAAGTCATGACCGTCTGTTATCTAAACTGCGCTTCCTTAATTTCTCAGAACCTGCAATTGAATGGTTCAGTTCTTACCTATCAGCTCGCTCTCAGTCAACGGTCGTACGCACCCTGGATGCTACAAAAACGTCATCTCTACGCTTCTTATTTCGAGGGGTACCTCAAGGCTCCATTCTAGGTCCCCTTCTGTTTAACATCTATGTTGCAGATTTAATGCATCTATCCTTCAACTCCGTGATTCAGATGTATGCAGACGAGTACTCAATTAATTTATTCCTTTCACCCATCTAATCTTTCATTGGCTGTTGATTGCTTAAATGTAGATCTTGGTAATATTCATAAATGGTCTATGGAGAATGGATTAATTTTAAATCCTAATAAATCTGTGTATCTCTTTTAGACCCTACAAATCGCCTAAGAAATGCAAATACGGATAATTTTCACCTGTTAATTGATGGTCATTCAATTGGTCATGTTGATCTTGCTAAAAATCTTGGTTTATGGATGGACAGTGGATGGAATTTTGATCATCATGTGTTAATCAAATGTAGAGCAGCATATTTGAGATTAAGATCCCTATATCAATATCGCAACCAATTAACACAGTCAACCAAGCTAATGTTGTGCAATACTCTCATACTGTCGTTATTTAATTACAGTGATATTGTTTATAGCCCTGCACTATCTCAAAGAAATTTTGCTAGAGTTCAATCTATTCAGAATGCGTGTTTGAGGTTCTGTTTCAATGTTCGGAAATACGAGCATATATCACCATTCATGGATAAATCAGACTGGTTGACCATGAGACAGAGATGGATATTTCACCTATGTTTACTGGTGCACTCTGTGCTCTCCTCTAATTCTCCCAGTTATCTTCGGGATCGGCTTAAACTTTTTTCACAATCAAATGAGTCTGCTTCACGTACTACCCGATTTGCCAATTTCCTACTTGTTATTCCCGTTCATCGTACTACCAAATTCGAGGCATCCTTTAGCTATCTTGGTCCACACTTCTACAATTTAATCCCTCATGAGCTTAAAACCCTTCCCTACAAATCATTCTGTGAAAAACTTTGTAAATTTATTAAACTTAATTTTTAATCTTTCTTCAGTGTTTCTTGATGTATTATGTTTAAATTTTCTGTAACCTTCTTGATGTTTAGCTTTACTTCAGTGTTTCCTGTTATGTTATATTGTCTCATATTATCTGCTATACACTTACAATTATATTTTACTTATGTAACTTTTTCAATTTCTAATCCTGATGTACTTACATTTATGCTTTTTTGAACTTATTCTTATTCTCTTTTGATTTATGTTTATGATCTGTATTTTTCTTGTGGTTAGTCTGAAAAGCAGTAATTTAATTACTGAGACTCGCCGTTGTACTTTTTTGTGCAATAAAGTATTATTATTATTATTATTATTATTATTATTATTATTATTACACGCACAAATTCAATGGTGTTTACATATTGCTGAAAATGTGCATTTTAAACGGTATTAGAGAACTTAAAAAAATACATTTGTGTAATTTTTGAAAAAACAAAACAAAACAAAACAAAACAAATGAACTTTACGCCATATTAAAGAGTGCAATTAGCACTATCCATTCGAAAAGTTTGAACAAAAAATTTGTAGCCATTTTGAGAAAGGCGTTTGAGCGTTTCAGAAAATACGTAATTTTGAGCTAGTTTTCACAGAAATCTGTTCAATTTTCGCGAAGCTTTATTTGGCATTGTTTTAAAGCATATGTACTGTCATCAATATAATAATGCGAACAAACCGCCGCTAATGTAAATATTAACGACGTGAGAGACAGAGTCAAAAACATTTCTTTTTGAAATTTTTGACAAAATAAAAGAATAGAGCAATATGGCGTTAACGTCATCTCATAGAGCACATTTAGCACTATCCCTACCAAAAGTTTTAAAGGAAAACATTTGGAAGCCGTTTTTGAGAAAAATTTTGAAAATGTCCGAGGGGATTCATGTAAAGTACCCCCAAATTTTGAAGAATCTTTTTCAAAATCTCAAAGATTTGAACTAGAACCAGATCGACCGGGGAATATCCATTTTGGAAGAAATTGTACGTATGGTTTAGGTGCTAGCAGTGTTCACAAACAGAGGGATAGACGGACAGACGGACGTTTTCTTTTCAATCGGTTTTTTCGGTATCAAAGACCCACAAAAGAGAGATTCTGGCTACACCACGTGTTAGAAGATTTTTTACTTAATTTAGCAACTGGTTTTATTCAACTCTTTCGTTATCACGGCCCGGTAATTGAATTTTTTTCCGCCGAAAATTCGCCGTGTTTTCGCGCAGCATTACATAACTTTCCCTATACAAACGTATATCACTCCGTGTATACTTACGTATACGGGAAAGTAAAAATCAAGTAACACTAACAATCCGGAACATACTAATGTAAAATGAAAAAAAAAAATAGTACTTCCCAAATAATAATCACTTTCTCCGCTTGTTAAAATCGTTAACAAAAATAGTAAATACACGCGCGACATGGCTTGCATGCAAGTGAAAATCGGAGGTATCGGAGTGTTCTGACCGAACAGCAAGCAAGCGAATTCGTTGGCTTATGCACAACGGCGTGCGTCAAATACGGACACAGCATGCTTCTGCTCTGCGCTCACTGCAGAGCATTTTCTCAAAAAAAAAAAACAACATATTATTTACTGTAAAAAAATTATATGTATTTTGTACTATTATAACCACAGTTTATTGTGTTATAAGATCATTGTGTGTTCAAAATCAATAAATACCTATACTTATCAGTAACATGTTAGAGGTTACTTTAGAAGTTTCTCCTTCAAATTGTACTATGTTAATGTAAAAATTCACACACTTGAAAGACAAATTTTTGTCGAACAAGTATAAATAAATATATTTTTTAAAAATTCTCAAAATGTGCGAAGCGAGGCGGCGCGCGTGCGTGCCTACCCTGAGAGGTGCAAGCGGGCGCGTGTCTCTGCGGGAAGAGACGGGAACGGATCGGATGGTGCACACGGGCTTGAAATGGAATTCTGGCTAGTGCCACTATAATGATACGTTCATTACACATCTCCAGATGAATAAGACTTATACCATATTAAATTGTAAGAGTCTTAAGTAACTTTTATTATTACTAGAAAACTCCAGCGACGTTGTGCCCTTTATCTCCCTCTTTCATTGTTTTCTCCCTCCTTCCCCCACCCTGTCCCTGTCTGTCTCTGTCTCTGCCGCTCTCTGTCCCTCTCATTCACATTTACTTGCAGATCTGCACGTCTCTGAGCAGTGAGGTAATATCGGGAAGCGCCGGACCAGCAAAAATGTAATAGAATGTTTGAGAAAAGCTCATCGTATAGATTCGGTGTGAGAAACATTTCCTTGCGGCCTTCGGCCGTAGAAGTTTAGTTTTTAAGGCCCTAAAAAACGTCTCGTTTAGGAGTTATTTAACGAAGAAAAAGATTATGAAAGAACCGATAAAACCTTCGCTATTATAAAGTATTTCACTTCACGGTACTGGTCACGTGATTATTAATCAAGTTTTACTTTACGCTCTGCAAACGTTTTACTAAACAAAATACGTACTTTCTCGTGTGTATGGGTTTGTTCCATGTACGGTTTTGAACATGTTTGTCAAATATCCTATTGTTTAAAATGTTTTCCCTCAAGTTTAGGCATGCATTTCGCTAGATACTGTTTGGGAGAAATCTGATTTACTTGTCCGAGATAATATAGATTCCATAATAATATATTGAAAATTAATAGATTTTTTAAGGTCAAATAAAGATGTTCAAATTTTCAGTTAGTGCTGTTGTGTATTTTTGCTTTATTTCAAGTTAATTCATGTTATTATTATCTTTCATATCTCATATTAATAAAATGAATCATTAAATCTATTCTATTTAATTTTTACCTCATCGGATACAATGACACTTCTGATATACCTAGTGAACCAAAAATCTTAGTCTCCAGAACTTCACTATATTCGGAGTCGACTGTACATAGGTCCCAACAAGTTGACCGAAGACACTACGACGCTGACGCGGCTTGTCCCGAGCAGCCAAGACCACACTTGAATGGTCAAGCCAGTTTATTATTCGCACCTTACGACTTTACATTTTATGTGGGACCCTGCGGCGATTACTACGTTCAGGTCTAAGTCGATTGCCAGGAAGAAGGGGGGGCGTATTGATAAGCGGCGGCGGCAATGACAGATAGGCAGGCAGGCTAATAGACGGCATCCCAGTGGGAGTCGGTAGGTCTACGTACTAAAAAACTTCGTCAAACCCGTTATGAGGCAGGTCTGCTGAGAAGAGGTAGAGTTTTTCTGTTTTTTCCCCACAGCTCCCAGGTCGACGGGGCCATTTATTAGCTTGCGGGGCTCGGCGTAGGTATATTGATATTGTCAGGCAGTATTGAAATACGTGTTTTAAATACATTTTGTATTTGAAAAACTGTATTTTTTTTTTTTTGGAAATGTATTTTAGAATGTATTTAAATATATTAAATTGGTGTGTTTAAAAAAATAAATACTTTAAATACAGATGAAGATGACGAAGATAGTTTTTTTTTTGTTTGATTCAGCTAGTGAATGAACCTCGTTGAAATAAAAGTAAAAGCTCCTTTCAGCAGTTGAATTTGAATTCTCATCATTTTTAAATGATAAATATAAATCATTAAAAATTCTGGACAATTATCTGGCAATAAAAAAAGTATTTATTCCTCATCACACTAGTTTATATTCATCAGCACCAGTTCAATAACAGTTTCCTTTGCGGGTTTTTATACATTCGCCAACTTGGTGTTTATTGTCTGATTTGTGTAAAAAACTAATCATTTTAAAAGGAAATTACATTTATATGAGTTTTATTTCTTTTATTTTTATTTATTTATTTACGTCAAAAACAGTTAAAAAAACTGCATGTGACGAGCTATGGGGAGAAGAGAATTTTGTGCAACGTTTTTCATAATTCTGTGGTCTCTATCCTAAACCATATTCTAGTCGAATTTTGAATACAGAAAAGAGAGTTTTTTTTCGAGTTTTGTTGACAAAATATTCGCTCCTATATAATAAAATATATTTACATATATATATATATTTACATATATTTACTAGATATATATTTACATATATTTTACTATATATTTAGACATATATTTACTGTGAAAGTATAAGTGATAGTGTTTTTGAGACTATACGTCAAAGTGTTTTATATTTTGAAATTTGTAGTTTTTGTTCAGAAATTATGACTGAATTAGTCATTTATTGTAAATGACAATTACAATATAATTGCAATAAAAACGTTATAATACAAAATTATTGTATTATTGTATTTTGAATATTTGAAGTATTTTAAATACGTTATTGTTTTTTATTCTTAATTATGTGTTTTGCAATTCAAAATCTAGTGTATTTTGAGCATATGTTTAAATACTTTACGAAGTATTTTGTCGAAGTATTTCAGTACTAACTTTAAAGTATTTTGCTCCACCCTGTATATTGAGGACCAGAAGTTTAATCATGTAAATTAGGGATCGACTACCTCATCCCCTTTCAGGTAATAGTGGAAGGTGACATTTTTATTTTGAAGAACATTGTCATAGCCATTATTTTTAAAACACACCCCCTTCCCAATTTGCAGACTTAGGAATGGTATATTTCTTTTTCATGGTTTGGTTAAAGGTGTTTGCATTCAAAGAATCATTCATTCATTGAATGGATTGCGTCATTTTGTTTCTCTAGTACCAGTTTTTCAAACTGACTGTATTAGCCTACGCCTTTGTCAATTACATAGGAAATGCATAAAGGATTTATGGTTTGCATAGATGTGCAGCGGAATTTTGTAAAGGAAATTCTGCTTATCTAGCCATTTCTATATTCTCCCTTTTTCTTAGCAAATATTCAAGAACGTTGACCATTAAATTTGCTCACTCTTCTGGTGCTTTCTTGCTTTTCATTTTGATATAGGAGCGAGTCTAAAGATTTTCAATAAGACGCGAGGAAAAGCTGGAAAGCACGCAGCGGCGGCGGCCTCCTGCTCAAATCAGTCCTTACCTGCGCTTACCTGTCAATCAGTCCTTTTTCTTACTGAAATATACCTTTTATCATCGTCTCATCAAGAGTGTGGTTGTAATTATGGCCTGTTCCAAATTTATATTAAGATTTGGGCGCCAGAAACAGGTTACATTAATTATACCAAAGTTTTCCCATCTAATTTAAACAAAATTGTTATAAACATCCAGCTAGCTTGGGTCGATGGGTCCGGATACAAATACTCGCTATCGCCTCGATAGCCGATTACCTGATCTGCCAACTATACAGTATGGCGTGGAATCTGAAATGTAATAATTATATGCTTCCAACTAATTAAAGATTATGATTGACAAATGAAAACTCCTTTCATTTCCAAAGAAACAAATTCAATAATTTATTTAACGTTAAGTTTTAACAATTAATTTTATGGTCATGACCTTTAAATACGTTATCTCTTCGGTATTCTCTGCAGTATTTCTTTACCGTTTTTGCTTGGCCGACGATCCGTAGTCGCTTCTCACTTGACCGTTGTTGGTTCCAAGTTTCGCTTCTTTCTTCCGGTCTTGCGCTGCTGCTGACACGTCCAGTCCACACTGCATCAACTATTTATCGGTTCTTATCCGATGCTCCCAGTTCTTAATCTTTCCCACTGGTGTAAAACATTAAAGTTCAACTGCAATATCCGAAAACTGTGCAAGTCCTCCGCGAATTCACTTCTGGCAAAATATTCTCAGAGTCCGAAAAAAACTATTACTTCTCTCACAAAAAAAATATACAAGTCCCACTTTCCTAATATAATGTCCGCAAACGATCTTTACACCACGACACCCGAATCAGAATGTTCTGTTCAATGCGTTTCTTTAACCTTTATGGTTCGGTAAGCGTCCCTCATTCTATTTTTTCAAAACACAGCGGCAAAATTAGACTATCTAGTCTTCACTAGCCAACCCGTGCGTCTCTTACGAACCCGAGTAGCCGCGACCCCGTCAGTCATTCGTTTTTGAACCAATCACATCTTATTTTCTTTAGCCATCTAGCCAGCGTCCTGACATCTTCAAGGCCTCTGTATAGTTTGTTGACCTTGCCAACCTCTGCGCTGTCGTTGCTAAGGCCGTATACCGCCATATTGTATAACCATTTATCACCCCATGTACAGCTAATATCATTAAATAAAATCTATAATATTCTGGTATATCACAATACCTGGGTGATTTGGTCCTCAATTTACATGTAGAATTAGAAAGTAAGTTTCGCGAGAAAAGATGAAGGTATATTTAGCTGCAATTTACAAACGGCCACGGACACATGCACGTCCCTCGCGCCTAGCGAAGCTTATGCGCCAAAAAGAGCTTATACGCCTTGCAACCAGTGAGGCAATTTTTATCGGAACATCGATATTTTGATATATCACCAATAATTTTGCAATGTCGATGTTTACGCAACGCAAACGAACACAACGCCAACGCCAACGCCAACGCAAACATCGATGTTTAAAATATGCAGGTTTTAAATTTGATTCGAGTAAAACAGGTGGTATTTCCCATCCTGTTTCTATTTTCAATTAGATTACTTAAATTAAACACCAGTAAATTTTATTGTTTGATCAGGTACAAGTGATAAGTTAAAAATAATGTTATCTAATGTAAAGATAATGAGAAATAAAAGATATCGCTGTTTGCCATTATTTCATTTATTCACTTTCATTTATAAATCATCAAGAAAAACGTTCTGTATCTAATACCACACAGTACGTAAATATTAGTGTAAACTATTTCCTGTCTTAAGGCTAAATGTACGAAAAAAACTTGTAGGAAAATTCATAGATCGCAGCACCATCAGCAGGAATTTACTTTACCGATAACGTCTGAACAAATGGTCCGATTTTCGATCTGTAAACGGCATTTGACTCCTGTTTATAATAGAATTTACGCTACGAAGCCCTTTTTTCCAAAAAAACTAGCAGAAACTCTATTTTTAAAATTTTTCTCCGTACTTCCGGGAACAATTTCAAAAATGTGGGCTTATAGCGCGATGGCGACACGCTTCCAGAATCCAACGCCGTGTCAAACATGCAAATCGGGATAAATAGGAGCGACGGTAAGTTCAAATTTCGAAAAACACCTCACCCCACTCCCCATTCCCTTCCACGCCGCCGGGACATCCCGGCATTCATTGTTGGCCGGCGGCGCGCGCGGTCAAGCCGGCACGGGCGAGCCGGGCGGCGGCCGCCGCGGCGCGGCGACGGGCAAGAAGGCTGAACTTTCGGGGGCAGCAAGCCAGTCACCCCGTCACTTCGTTGATGCTTCCGTCACTTCGCATCTCAAGATATTTTTTCCCCACATATTGAAACTAGTGATGCTGTAATAGGGGTAAACGGTCTCGTATCATCTTTAATAGTAGTATAAAACTATTACCTATTCACATATCCATCTTCCTTCGAATACCATCATAAGAATGTCCTGAGGTATCACTGAAAACACCGATCCCGCTTTGGTGCTGATTTCAAAAAGTAAAAAATCGAACTAATTGCGTAAATATCACCCATATTCCATCTCCTTACATCGTATTTTAGATATATTTTACTTCTAAGATCTTCCATTACCATTTCACTACCCGAAAAAACAAGCGGAGATAACGCAGGAGCTCTTTTATCCTACGACTCGATTCATCATTTCAAACGGCGTTTGTCACCTTGATAGAATTCACCTGGTTAATCCCCTCTTCCAAGTAAAAACAGCCGAATCGAATTTTTAAAACGTTTTCGTACTTTAGGACAAATTGCCCATACTTTCTCATAGTAATCTAATATCTTTGGTCTGGGCCAATTTTACTATCTTTCCCCATCTTCTGACATCTTGCTGACATCTATCGTCGCCCAAAATACATTTTTGGAACTTTTCTCATTTTCAGCTTCTTAATGGTAGATACGAAATATTACTTTTAGGATATTAAAGAAGAGTAAAACTGCGTCCTATATAGGAATTTTCATTGATAAATTTGGAGCCGCTCTAAGAAAATTGCGTTTAAGCGTTACTGTAAATGCGAAAATGGAAGCTTCGGAATTTTCACAAGAATCTTTCGAGTTTTTTTGAACAACTTCATTTGGTGACATTTAAAGCACTTCTACTCACAAATGTAATAATGTATAAAATTTCTGGAAATGTGAATATTAATGGCCGTTGAGAGACACTTAAAAATACATTTATTAATTTTTTGAAAAATCAAAAAAATACAGCCAAATTAATTTTATGTTAACTTAAAGAATGCAAATAGCATTCGTACGAAAAGTTTGAAGAAGCAATTTGAGAAAATGGCGTTTGAACATTTGTGCAAATTCGGAAGTTTCAGTTCATTTCACAGAAAACATCTGAAGTTGTCGAGGAACTTTTAAGACATAATGTAAAGCACATGTACTCGTAAATGTAATAGTAGGGAGTTTTTGCACCCTCGAACGTTACGTACTATCGATCTGCTCATTCGCAGTGCACGTTTCGCATCACTTTGGTGCATCTGCGCCATGCGCAAAAGATCGATAGTACTTAACGTTCGAGGTGGCAAAAGTTCCCTAATATGAACAAATCGCCGTTAAAAAAATATTTACTAATGAAAGGCTAGTCAAAGAATTACATTTTTGTAATTTTTGAAAAAACAAGGGAATAGAGCAATATGGCGTTTATGTCATCTCAGAGTACATTAGTACTATCCTTTCCAAAAGGTTAAGGAAAAAAGTTGAAGTCGATTTTGAGAAAATCTTGTTCTTGTAATTTTAAAAATTGCACAAATTGCACTCAATATTGCGGAAAACTACTAAAAATTTCAAAAAAATGTGCATGACCTTATTGAAAGATACTAAGTATGAAGAACAAATATAATTTTAAGGGAAAACT
>JAHLJT010009436.1:233999705-234090806 GCA_031308135.1 Acheta domesticus
CCGAGTAGTGGTTTTGTTAATTATAATTTGACGATTGCCTTCTTTGAATTTACTGTGATCCGTGTATGTACTTTTATTGTAATATCTAAATTGAAGGAATTAATTAAGTTAAGAAACTGCTCTTTCTCGCAAAGATTCGACCAGAAATCATTTAAAATCTACCACATATAACAATGGATTCAAAAGAGCGATTGATGACTTTGATAAGTGTTTATCTCTAGTTTTTCTAAGAACAAAATGTAATCTGCAGCTCTCTTTGTTGGAGGCCTGTAGATGCAAGCAATATCATTTTTAGCACAGGAAGATGTACAACCGAATTTTACAAAACATTTTCAACGGCATACTCATTGAATTCGTCAAGGAGATAGAATCAATATTATTTTTAACGTAAATACAAGAACCTCCATATGCCGGACTTTTATGAGATTCTCTTTTTCTACAATAATAGCCTGCGAGGTAAAAGTTTGGAATTTGGAAAATGCTAGTTCTTAGGAGATAACCAATGTTCTGTAAAGCAAAGAACATCCATTTGATTTAAATAAATCGCTCTGTAGAGCTGCCTCGATAAACTCAGTTTATTTGAAAGGGATTGAACATTATGGTGCAATATCTTTATTTTTTGCAAGTACCTACACGAATGTTTTTGTGCTGCATCTGACTGTAGTTGCTATATATTTACTCCATTTTTACCTCGAGTGCGTGGTCGAAAGTTGTAATGTGTCCCAGCAGTCACAGGTTGTGAGGAAATAGAGGCGTCATTGGTAGTGGGAATGGAAGAAATGGGAGTAGGTTCGCAGGAGGGGGGTAAGAGGTTTCAGAATAGGGTGGGGGGTGGGGACGTAAGGAAGGTGAAAGGATGGATTTTTGGCAGGAGGCTGCATAGAGGACTGGAGTTGATGATGTATGTGCAAGCTTTTCACCGACTGCATTTTTTCCAGCAAGGTTCATGTGGAGACCGTGCCGGGTGAAGTGTTTTACTGAGAGGAAATTCATTTCAAAAAGTGTTACATCTGTTCTCTCAGTTGCAATTTTAGTTGTTGGTTTGCGTGCTTAATCTCGCTGCAGAGTGTTGGCCTGTTGTACAGAAGGGCAGAGTCGAGAACTACAATGTTAGTATTTTGGGCGGCACATTGTAATTTGTTTACATGTTGCTCAGGTGTAAAGTTACCGCCCAAATTAATGTCATTCTGCCCTCCGATGATAAAGACTGTGTCCTGATTGGTCATTGTCTTCGTGTGAGTGTCCAACTCTGCAGTCACGTCTGGCAAACCTCCCTTTAGGTTTAAAAATAGACGAGACTGAGTAGTTGGGGGTAACTTCCTACTGAGAATGGAGGAAGATGGCGACCATGGCTGTCAGCTAAAATAAGTACCTGTTTTTTAGGCTCAGTAGGAATGGCTTTGTTTCAAGTGGGCTAGGATGCGAAGCTTTACGTGTTTTGGTTTTGACATGCTTCCTAGCCTGTTTGCGTTGGTTGTGCATGTATTTGTCGATGGAAGGGAAGGGTTGTGAGGATCAGGAAGGCGAGGAAAATCTGTTTCATAATCTAAAACACTAATCTGTTTTGAATTGCGACTGGATGTGGTGTCTGTGTCTTACGTGCAGTCACGGGTGTACGGTTTGGGGAAATTCGCAGTGTTGCCTACTTGTGCCCAACCGTCATTGTAGAGAACGACCTCTTCCAGCCTTCGGATATTTATATAGGTGAATATTTTTGTCAACAAAACTTGAAAAACTGCTCTTGTTTTCGGTATTCAAAATTCGACTAGAATATGGGTTTAGGATAGAGACCACAGAATTATGAAAACGTGCACAAATTTCACTTCTCCCCTTAGCTCGTCACACACAGTTTTAAACTGTTTTTGACATAAATAAATAGAGATTGTTTACTGTACTCTTTTCCTGAGGAATATTACTCTGATTGTAAAATTGGTGTTGACTGTTGAATAATTATAATCACAACAAAACAAAAAAACATATATATATATATATATATAATATATATTATATATGTAAACAAACAAACAGATAAATAAATAATAGACTATAAAGATTTTTTGATATTTCCTCACAGTAGTCATTCTTAGTATTTTCTGAACAGGCTGTACTACATATCCTTCATTTTCCATCTAAGAACTAAGATTCCTTTACAAAGTTTAATTTTTTGTTTTTTTCATTACAATTAATTGTATGGCCTATTCAGAATGGCCATACTCGAGTGACACAAGGATCAGGGCTATCTCCATAGTAGTTCATTCACTATATTTGTCATAATATTAACGTAATATCAGATTAAATATAAACTAGTGATGCTACAACAGCACTTACTTTCCTGTATTAGTAGTACTGAAATATTCCTTTATGCGCTACTAACATCTTAGTTTACAACTCACTGTTTCCATTGCAGTGTTGTCAGAACTATGTGAATTCTACCACTGCACAAAATAGAATACAAAAGTTTTGTAAACCTGTATTGGAAAAAGAAGCCTGATACCCTGGACAATATAGAAATGCATTCCATAGGGCCATGATTAGAGAAGAGTCCAACAAATTCTGTACTCACTACAAATGGTACAGCATTTGGTGCGAAAACTAAGTATTTTCATGCAAATATCAACATAAATTAGACAATTATAACTCCTTTTCATACAGCTCCATCACAACAATGACACGTAATTCACACATATTCCGAGTGCAAAGTGAATTCCATTGTTGCACACAAAATTAAGCATTGTCGCTATTCTGAGAGCTATTAATTCTTTTTACTTATTCAAATATTTTCAAAATAAATAATTTCTAAAACATTAATGTGTAAGTGTATAACAGAAGTTCGAATGTAAAAAACGAAGGAAGAAATAATATACAATGCACATTCTAATTTACGACGCGTCCAGCTGTCCGAAGCGCAGTAAATTTACAGCGAGCTATTATGTTTGTCACAAAATTATAGAAAAACTACTCGTATTTTGAAAAAAATTAAGCATGATCTTATTTAAAAGATGTTGTTTAGATAAATACATGTAATTGAGAAAAAATTGTATTTTTAAAATATTGTAGATGAAAGAAAACGACGAAAACAAAGCACAGTCAATTCCGAGCGGGCTATTATGTTTGTCAGGAAATTATAGAAAAACTACTCATATTTTCAAAAAATTCAACATGACCTTATTTGAAGATCTGTTTCTGATGATCATATTTCATTAAGAATACTCTTGACAGCTGCCATCTATCGTCGACCAAACTACATTTGTTTCGAAATTTTGTATTAATTTTTCGGTTTCCTAATAGTAGAACAAAAATATTATTTTAAGAATATTAAAAAACAGTTAAACCTTGTCCTATATGGCAATTTTCGTTGAAAAATTGGAACTGTTTTCAAGAAAATGGCGTTTAAGCGCTACTGTAAATGCGAATTTTGAAGCTTGTTCACAGAAAAGTTTTGAGTTTTCGAAAAACTTCATTTAAAGTCATTTAAAGCACTTACAGAGGTTGGATGAGAAATGAAATATTATATGTCGTATTAGACAAATAGATAAGAATGTTGTCCCGATAATGACATGTAACCCGTGAAATCCGGTTGCTATAAAAAAGATGATCCATATACTGAGTCTGCAATGGTAAAAGGGGCTTCAATATATTCGTAGGCTTGTAAAATGGTAAAATAAATTCCTAGAATATTGTTAGTATTAATCCTTGCGTAGTTTGACTATAATTATTTTCTATTAAGCTATGATGAGCTCATGTTAATGTAATTCCTGAGGCGAGGAGAATTGCTGTATTTAGGAGTGGTTTCTAGAATAATTGTTAGTATTAATCCTTGCGTAGTTTGACTATAATTATTTTCTATTAAGCTATGATGAGCTCATGTTACTGTAATTCCTGAGGCGAGGAGAATTGCTGTATTTAGGAGTGGTTCCTAGAATAATTGTTAGTATTAATCCTTGCGTAGTTTGACTATAATTATTTTCTATTAAGCTATGATGAGCTCATGTTACTGTAATTCCTGAGGCGAGGAGAATTGCTGTATTTAGGAGTGGAATTTGTATAGGATTAAAGGGTTTAATTCCTATTGGTGGTCAAATTATGCCTAAATCGATGGTGGGTGCTAATCTTCTATGGAAAAATGCTCAGAAGAATGAGATGAAGAAAAATACTTCTGATACAATGAATAAGATTATTCCTCATCGTAGTCCTAGATTAACAACGGATGTGTGTATACCTTGATATGTTCCTTCTCGTGTAATATCTCGTCATCATTGGACTATAGTTAATAGTGTAATTATAATTCCAGTTGTAAAATAATAAATTTATGTTGATGGAATATGCTAATTAGCCTGCTGCTATTGTTATGGCACCAATGGCTCCTGTAATGGGTCATGGGCTGATATTAACTAAGTGGAATGGATGATTTTGATGTGTTGACATTAATTACTTCTCTTGAATACAATGTGGTTAGTACAGCAAATACTTATGATTGAATTATTGATACTGCTAATTCTAGGATTAATAATAGAATTTGTGATAAAATAAGAACTTGAACTAAGATAATTGAATTTATGATTATAGGTCCGGTATTTCCTAATAAGGTTAATAATAAATGGCCTGCAATTATATTTGCAGCTAATCGGACAGCAAGAGTTAATGGGCGGATAATATTTTCTAATTGTTTCGATGCATACTATAAAGGTATTAGAATAGGGGGAGTTCCTTGAGGAACTAAATGAGCAAATATAATGTTGTGTGTTATTAATTCATCCATATAGTATAAATGTTAATCAAAATGGTAATGCTAGGGATAATGTAAATGTTACGTGGCTTGAACTTGTGAAGATGTAGGGGAATAGTCCTAGAAAGTTTTAAATAGAATAATTGAGAATAGGGAAATGAATATAAATGATCTTCCTAAGTTTTTATTGTTTATACTAGTAAGGTTTTAAATTCGGAGTGTAATTTATAAATTAGTGAGTTCATATTAGTGATCTTCGGTTGGGAATTAATCAATAAGATGATGGAATAATTAATAGTCCCAAGAGGGTTCTTAATCAATTTATGGGAATGTTAAGAATGTTAGATGTGGATCAAATGAAGAAAATAAATTGTTATCATTTTCAATTTGTTGAATTAGTTTTAATTTTAGATATTCATGAGTTGAGGTTGGTTGAATTAGGAAATAATTAATTGTTATGATAATAACTATGTAGTAATAAAGAAGATTATTAAAGATAGTCATATTATTGGAGCTATTTGTGGGATTAAGAAATATTACTATGGTAATAATTTTAATATGACATATTAATGTTATAATTTAACTAATTTCTTTCACGAGAATAGTTGTTAATTACTATAATGTGGTTTAAGGAGACCATTACTTACTTTCAGTCATCTGATGATGAGTAATTTTTATTCAGTTAATGAAATTTTTTAGATTTACTCTTTCGATTACAATAGGTATAAAGCTGTGATTTGCACCACAAATTTCTGAGCATTGTCCATAAAATATTCCTGGTCGGTTGATTATGAAATTAATTTGATTTAATCGACCTAGGGCGGAAACGGTCCAGGAATGGATAACATCAGCAGCTGTTTTACAGTGTTCGAATTTGAGTATTTATGGGTAAAATGGTTCGGTTATCGACGTCTAGAAGACGAAATGATCCTAATTTATCTAGGGCTGATATATAAGAATCAAATTCGATGATATTTTTAAAATCTATATATTCATATGATCAATATCATTGATGTCCAATTGTTTTTATTGTGATTAGAGAGATTGAGTTCTTGTGAGGTGACGGACAAGGTTGTTTGCGCGCGGCGCCGCTCCCGCGCTTTTTCCCTCTGCAGCAGGACAGTGAATTTCCCTGTGCAGCGAGACAGTTCTTGTGAGGTGACGGACAAGGTTGGTTGTCGTGGCGCCGCTCCGCGCGCTTTTCCCTCTGCAGCAGGACAGTGAATTTCCCTGTGCAGCGAGACAGTTCTTGTGAGGTGACGGACAAGGTTGGTTGCGCGCGGCGCCGCTCCCGCGCTTTTCCCTCTGCAGCAGGACAGTGAATTTCCCTGTGCAGCGATTTATTCGCAATCAATTTAATTGTAATTTCTGTAGTTCTCTGGTATTTGTTATCTATCTGTGCATTCACATGCATGAACCTTCAGTAAGCAACAATACACGATCCCAGTCGTCTGTTACATTGACTTGTAGTGAGTGTGGGCAGATTGTCACCTCACCCATTTCATGTAACAAATGTTTGAAACTCTTCCATCCCAATAAATGCATGTTGCTTAAAAATGTTACATGGCAAAATAAGAGATATAAATGCTGTTCATCCTGCCAGAAGGAAATACAAAGCATAGCCGATGCTTCCGCTTCCTCCTTACCGGAGTCATCAGAAACTTTGTTATTCGAAACCCATGATGGTACACATGCATCTAGTTCTGTAACATCTGAGCTATCGTTGAATTCTCAAAGAGTATATAACTTCATGACTTTGATGGAGAATAAGATGGAAGAGCTTATTCGTTCTAATGAGAAGACAGTATTGAGCATTAACTCGCTGTCTGATAGAATTCAAAAACTAGAAGCATTGCCATCTAGAGTACAAAAGCTAGAATTATTACCAACTAGTATTGATGCGGTAAAGTCGGAAGTGAAGAAACTTTCTGATAGTCAGGCGAGTTTTGAGAGGCTTTGTGATGGTATACAGAGCGATCTCGAGGTCTTAAAGAGTTCGTTTGATGCTTTGACACTGCCTTCTACTACGACTTCTGTGAACACTGAGGGCATGGGCCGTGCCGAGCGCGATTCCCAATTGGTGATACTGGGTACGAAGCTTAAATCACGTGAAACTGCAGCTGATCTTCTGAGTATTCTTGCCTTGATTGGTTGTGTTGTGGGCTTAACGTTCAACACTCACGATGTTCACTCGATCCACCGCCCAAAGTCAAAACGTAACCCAATTATTGTGAAATTTATCTCAACTATTATTCGTGATGAATGGATTGCCGCCAAACGAAAAAAAAGATATCTTAAAGCTTCTGAAGTCTCGCCTGACTGGAATGAGGGTTTAATTACAATAACTGAACCATCATTATACTCTGAGAGAAAGGTATTTTATGAGGCCAGAAAAATAGTTAAGGAAAAGGGTCTAGCTGCAGTATGGATGCGGAGAGGAATCACTTTTGTTAAACAATTACCTGACTCTGTTCCTATCAGAATTACTTCATGTACTGATTTACAGAAATTGTCTCAATTGTGACTGCATTGTCCTTGTTCTACCGTCCCCAACAAACGAACTAATTATGTTACCAGTACTGCTGCATCTGAGTTTTCTATTGCTCATCTTAATGTCCGATCGTTAACGGCACATTTATCTGATCTGCGTAACTGCATGTACTTATATGACTTTGATGTGTTCACTATGTCTGAAACCTGGTTAAGCGAGAATATTCCTGACTCTAATATTCAGATAAATGGATATAATCTTATTCGTTGTGATCGTCCTCTAAGTAGAGGAGGTGGTGTATGTATCTACCTCAAATCTCAACTGAATTATTCAGTGCTAGATTTAGCTTCTAGCTCCTCAGATTCAAGCGCCCATATTGAGGCTGTTGGCATATTGATAGATGGTCTGAGATGCTCGTGCGACAACTTGCCTTTAGCAATTGTCACTGCCTATAGGCCGCCTGGCTACATGCCCTCAGTCTTTTTTTCAACGTTAGAGTCTATAATATCCAATATTGTGATAATGACATCTTCCATAGTTTGCTTAGGCGATTTTAATGTTGATATAGGTATCACATCGACGCAATTATCTTCTGCTAATGGTCTTGTCGCTGATTTTCAAAAATTCTTTAATTTTTCACAAATTATATCAGAACCCACTCGTGTGACTGCTACGTCATCGTCTATTATTGACTTGTTATTTGTATCTGATTCCCTGGAAGTGACTGATGTTGATGTATCGGACTCAGCAGGCATTAGTGACCATCAACTAATTTCCTGTAAAATTAAATGTCTTCCTAAGCAAAAGTTGCGGCACACTGTAATGTTCAGAGATCTACGATCTATACCGATTGATAATTTTAATGATGTGGCTACCAATGTTAGCTGGGATGATATTTTTGACGGTCAATCTATAGATGAGAAGGTATCTATCCTAGCTTCTCTTATTGTACAGCTTATTGATATTTTTGCCCCTGTTAAAACTGTTTCTTTTAGACGTTCTATGGCGCCGTGGGTAACAAAAAATGTTCGATGTATGATACGCAAACGCAATCTGATGAAAAAGAAGATGAAAAAATCTCACTCATCTTGTGAAAGAGAATATTATAAGGCTAAATATCAAATGCTTCGACATGAAACATTGCGTTTATTACGTTCTGAAGAGAAAGCATACTTTGACTCATTATCATCCTTGAAATCGGATATTCTATGGAAGAAACTTAAGCTAGCTAACGTTCATCGATGTGACAATTTGGTTCCTGCAACTCCTTTGCTTTCGGATCCTGATTCCATAAATAACCACTTTGTTGATTCCATCCCTGATCCTCGTTGTTCAACTCACGTCTTGTCTTCTCCAAGCGACCACGTTGTGAATTCACTTCCCTCTTTTACATTCAAGCCAATCTCTGAAGAAGATCTATTTAATGTTGTACGCTCACTTAAACTGACAAGTGCTGCTTCGGATGGCATTTCTGGAAACATGGTTTTACTGTGCCTGCCATTTTGCTTCGTTCATCTTACCCATATAGTCAACTATTCATTAGAAAAGTCTGAGTTTCCGTCTGCGTGGAAACACGGTCTCGTGATTCCAATACCTAAAGTTAATAACCCATCTAGTTACTCTGATTTTCGGCCAATAACATTAGTTCCTTTTCTGTCAAAGATTCTTGAGAAGTGTGTTGAGATACAAATTCAGAGATTTCTGAAAACACATTCTCTTTTACCTCACAATCAGTCTGGATTCAGACGCGGTTACAGCACTACATCCTCACTAACTCTACTGTCTGATATATGCTTGACAGCGTTCGATCGAGATTTGGTATCTGTTGTTTGTCTATTGGACTTCTCCAGGGCATTTGATACGTTAAGTCATGACCGTCTATTATCTAAACTGCGCTTCCTTAATTTCTCAGAACCTGCAATTGAATGGTTCAGTTCTTACCTATCAGCTCGCTCTCAGTCAACGGTCGTACGCACCCTGGATGCTACAAAAACGTCATCTCTACGCTTCTTATTTCGAGGGGTACCTCAAGGCTCCATTCTAGGTCCCCTTCTGTTTAACATCTATGTTGCAGATTTAATGCATCTATCCTTCAACTCCGTGATTCAGATGTATGCAGACGATACTCAATTAATTTATTCCTTTCACCCATCTAATCTTTCATTGGCTGTTGATTGCTTAAATGTGGATCTTGGTAATATTCATAAATGGTCTATGGAGAATGGATTAATTTTAAATCCTAATAAATCTGTGTATCTCTTTTAGACCCTACAAATCGCCTAAGAAATGCAAATACGGATAATTTTCAGCTGTTAATTGATGGTCATTCAATTGGTCATGTTGATCTTGCTAAAAATCTTGGTTTATGGATGGACAGTGGATGGAATTTTGATCATCATGTGTTAATCAAATGTAGAGCAGCATATTTGAGATTAAGATCCCTATATCAATATCGCAACCAATTAACACAGTCAACCAAGCTAATGTTGTGCAATACTCTCATACTGTCGTTATTTAATTACAGTGATATTGTTTATAGCCCTGCACTATCTCAAAGAAATTTTGCTAGAGTTCAATCTATTCAGAATGCGTGTTTGAGGTTCTGTTTCAATGTTCGGAAATACGAGCATATATCACCATTCATGGATAAATCAGACTGGTTGACCATGAGACAGAGATGGATATTTCACCTATGTTTACTGGTACACTCTGTGCTCTCCTCTAATTCTCCCAGTTATCTTCGGGATCGGCTTAAACTTTTTTCACAATCAAATGAGTCTGCTTCACGTACTACCCGATTTGCCAATTTCCTACTTGTTATTCCCGTTCATCGTACTACCAAATTCGAGGCATCCTTTAGCTATCTTGGTCCACACTTCTACAATTTAATCCCTCATGAGCTTAAAACCCTTCCCTACAAATCATTCTGTGAAAAACTTTGTAAATTTATTAAACTTAATTTTTAATCTTTCTTCAGTGTTTCTTGATGTATTATGTTAAATTTTCTGTAACCTTCTTGATGTTTAGCTTTACTTCAGTGTTTCCTGTTATGTTATATTGTCTCATATTATCTGCTATACACTTACAATTATATTTTACTTATGTAACTTTTTCAATTTCTAATCCTCATGTACTTACATTTATGCTTTTTTGAACTTATTCTTATTCTCTTTTGATTTTATGTTTATGATCTGTATTTTTCTTGTGGTTAGTCTGAAAAGCAGTAATTTAATTACTGAGACTCGCCGTTGTACTTTTTTGTGCAATAAAGTATTATTATTATTATTATTATTATTATTATTATTATTATTACACGCACAAATTCAATGGTGTTTACATATTGCTGAAAATGTGCATTTTAACGGTATTAGAGAACTTAAAAAAATACATTTGTGTAATTTTTGAAAAAAACAAAACAAAACAAAACAAAACAAAATGAACTTTACGCCATATTAAAGAGTGCAATTAGCACTATCCATTCGAAAAGTTTGAACAAAAAATTTGTAGCCATTTTTGAGAAAATGGCGTTTGAGCGTTTCAGAAAATACGTAATTTTGAGCTAGTTTTCACAGAAATCTGTTCAATTTTCGCGAAGCTTTATTTGGCATTGTTTAAAGCATATGTACTCATCAATATAATAATGCGAACAAACCGCCGCTAATGTAAATATTAACGACGTGAGAGACAAGTCAAAAACATTTCATTTTTGAAATTTTTGACAAATAAAAGAATAGAGCAATATGGCGTTAACGTCATCTCATAGAGCACATTTAGCACTATCCCTACCAAAAGTTTAAAGAAAAATTTGGAGCCGTTTTTGAGAAAATTTTGAAAATGTCCGAGGGGATTCATGTAAAGTACCCCCAAATTTTGAAGAATCTTTTTCAAAATCTCAAAGATTTGACTAGAACCAGATCGACCGGGAATATCCATTTTGGAAGAAATTGTACGTATGGTTTAGGTGCTAGCAGTGGTTCACAAACATAGGGATAGACGGACAGACGGACGTTTTCTTTTCAATCGGTTTTCGGTATCCAAAGACCCACAAAAGAGAGATTCTGGCTACACCACGTGTTAGAAGATTTTTTACCTTAATTAGCAACTGGTTTTATGCACTCTTTCGTTATCACGGCCCGGTAATGAATTTTTTTTCCGCCGAAAATTCGCCGTGGTTTTCGCGCAGCATTACATAACTTTCTCTATACAACGTATATCACTCCGTGTATACTTACGTATACGGGAAAGTAAAATCAAGTAACACTAACAATCCGGAACATACTAATGTAAAATGAAAAAAAATAGTACTTCCCAATAATAATCACTTTCTCCGCTTGTTAAAATCGTTAACAAAATAGTAAATACACGCGCGACATGGCTTGCATGCAAGTGAAAATCGGAGGGTATCGGAGTGTTCTGACCGAACAGCAAGCAAGCGAATTCGTTGGCTTATGCACAACGGCGTGCGTCAAATACGGACACAGCATGCTTCTGCTCTGCGCTCACTGCAGAGCATTTTCTCAAAAAAAAAAAAACAACTATTATTTACTGTAAAAAATTATATGTATTTTGTACTATTTATAACCACAGTTTATTGTGTTATAAGATCATTGTGTGTTCAAAATCAATAATACCTATACTTATCAGTAACATGTTAGAGGTTACTTTAGAAGTTTCTCCTCAAATTGTACTATGTTAATGTAAAAATTCACACACTTGAAAGACAAATTTTTGTCGAACAAGTATAAATAAATATATTTTTTAAAAAATTCTCAAAATGTGCGAAGCGAGGCGGCGCGCGTGCGTGCCTACCCTGAGAGGTGCAAGCGGGCGCGTGTCTCTGCGGGAAGAGACGGGAACGGATCGGATGGTGCACACGGGCTTGAAATGGAATTCTGGCTAGTGCCACTATAATGATACGTTCATTACACATCTCCAGATGAATAAGACTTATACCATATTAAAATTGTAAGAGTCTTAAGTAACTTTTATTATTACTAGGAAAACTCAGCAGACGTTGTGCCCTTTATCTCCCTCTTTCATTGTTTCTCCCTCCTTCCCCCACCCTGTCCCTGTCTGTCTCTGTCTCTGCCGCTCTCTGTCCCTCTCATTCACATTTACTTGCAGATTCTGCACGTCTCTGAGCAGGTGAGGTAATATCGGGAAGCGCCGGACCAGCAAAAATGTAATAGAATGTTTGAGAAAAGCTCATTCTATAGATTACGGTGTGAGAAACATTTCCTTGCGGCCTTCGGCCGTAGAAGTTTAGTTTTTAAGGCCCTAAAACGTCTCGTTTAGGAGTTATTTAACGAAGAAAAAGATTATGAAAGAACCGATAAACCTTCGCTATTATAAAGTATTTCACTTCACGGTACTGGTCACGTGATTATTAATCAAGTTTTACTTTACGCTCTGCAAACGTTTTACTAAACAAAATACGTACTTTCTCGTGTGTATGGGTTTGTTCCATGTACGGTTTGAACATGTTTGTCAAATATCCTATTGTTAAAATGTTTTCCCTCAAGTTTAGGCATGCATTCGCTAAGATACTGTTTGGGAGAAATCTGATTTACTTGTCCGAGATAATATAGATTCCATAATAATATATTGAAAATAATAGATTTTTTAAGGTCAAATAAAGATGTTCAAATTTTCAGTTAGTGCTGTTGATGTATTTTGCTTTATTTCAAGTTAATTCATGTTATTATTATCTTTCATATCTCATATTAATAAAATGAATCATTAAATCTATTCTATTTAATTTTTACCTCATCGGATACAATGAACTTCTGATATACCTAGTGAACCAAAAATCTTAGTCTCCAGAACTTCACTATATTCGGAGTCGACTGTACATAGGTCCCAACAAGTTGACCGAAGCCACTACGACGCTGACGCGGCTTGTCCCGAGCAGCCAAGACCACACCTTGAATGGTCAAGCCAGTTTATTATTCGCACCTTACGACTTTACATTTTATGTGGACCCTGCGGCGATTACTACGTTCAGGTCTAAGTCGATTGCCAGGAAGAAGGGGGGGCGTATTGATAAGCGGCGGCGGCAATGACAGATAGGCAGGCAGGCTAATAGACGGCATCCCAGTGGGAGTCGGTAGGTCTACGTACTAAAAACTTCGTCAAACCCGTTATGAGGCAGGTCTGCTGAGAAGAGGGTAGAGTTTTTCTGTTTTTTCCCCACAGCTCCCCAGGTCGACGGGGCCATTTATTAGCTTGCGGGGCTCGGCGTAGGTATATTGATATTGTCAGGCAGTATTGAAATACGTGTTTTAAATACATTTTGTATTTGAAAAACTGTATTTTTTATTTTTTTGGAAATGTATTTTAGAGATGTATTTAAATATATTAAATTGGTGTGTTTAAAAAATAAATACTTTAAATACAGATGAAGATGACGAAGATAGTTTTTTTTTGTTTGATTCAGCTAGTGAATGAACCTCGTTGAAATAAAAGTAAAAGCTCCTTTCAGCAGTTGAATTTGAATTCTCATCATTTTTTAAATGATAAATATAAATCATTAAAAATTCTGGACAATTATCTGGCAATAAAAAAAGTATTTATTCCTCATCACACTAGTTTATATTCATCAGCACCAGTTCAATAACAGTTTTCCTTTGCGGGTTTTATACATTCGCCAACTTGGTGTTTATTGTCTGATTTGTGTAAAAAACTAATCATTTTAAAAGGAAATTACATTTATATGAGTTTTATTTCTTTTATTTTTATTTATTTATTTACGTCAAAAACAGTTAAAAACTGCATGTGACGAGCTATGGGGAGAAGAGAATTTTTGTGCACGTTTTCATAATTCTGTGGTCTCTATCCTAAACCATATTCTAGTCGAATTTTGAATACAGAAAAGAGAGTTTTTTTTTCGAGTTTTGTTGACAAAATATTCGCTCCTATATAATAAAATATATTTACATATATATATATATTTACATATATTTACTAGATATATATTTACATATATTTACTATATATTTAGACATATATTTACTGTGAAAGTATAAGTGATAGTGTTTTTGAGACTATACGTCAAAGTGTTTTATATTTGAAATTTGTAGTTTTTGTTCAGAAATTTATGACTGAATTAGTCATTTATTGTAAATGACAATTACAATATAATTGCAATAAAAACGTTATAATACAAAATTATTGTATTTATTGTATTTTGAATATTTGAAGTATTTTAAATACGTTATTGTTTTTTATTCTTAATTATGTGTTTTGCAATTCAAAATCTAGTGTATTTTGAGCATATGTTTAAATACTTTACGAAGTATTTTGTCGAAGTATTTCAGTACTAACTTTAAAGTATTTTGCTCCACCCTGTATATTGAGGACCAGAAGTTTAACTCATGTAAATTAGGGATCGACTACCTCATCCCCTTTCAGGTAATAGTGGAAGGTGACATTTTATTTTCGAAGAACATTGTCATAGCCATTATTTTTAAAACACACCCCCTTCCCAATTTTGCAGACTTAGGAATGGTATATTTCTTTTTCATGGTTTGGTTAAAGGTGTTTTGCATTCAAAAGAATCATTCATTCATTGAATGGATTGCGTCATTTTGTTTCTCTAGTACCAGTCTTTTCAAAACTGACTGTATTAGCCTACGCCTTTGTCAATTACATAGGAAATGCATAAAGGATTTATGGTTTGCATAGATGTGCAGCGAATTTTGTAAAGGAAATTCTGCTTATCTAGCCATTTCTATATTCTCCCTTTTTCTTAGCAAATATTCAAGAACGTTGACCATTAAATTTGCTCACTCTTCTGGTGCTTTCTTTGCTTTTCATTTTGATATAGGAGCGAGTCTAGAAGATTTTCAATAAGACGCGAGGAAAAGCTGGAAAGCACTGCAGCGGCGGCGGCCTCCTGCTCAATCAGTCCTTACCTGCGCCTTACCTGCTCAATCAGTCCTTTTTCTTACTGAAATATACCTTTATCATCGTCTCATCAAGAGTGTGGTTGTAATTATGGCCTGTTCCAAATTTATATTAAGATTTGGGCGCCAGAAAACAGGTTACATTAATTACTACCAAAGTTTTCCCATCTAATTTAAACAAAATTGTATAAACATCCAGCTAGCTTGGGTCGATGGGTCCGGATACAAATACTCGCTATCGCCTCGATAGCCGATTACCTGATCTGCCAACTATACAGTATGGCGTGGAATCTGAAATGTAATAATTATATGCTTCCAACTAATTAAAGATTATGATTGACAAATGAAAACTCCTTTCATTTCCAAAGAACAAAATTCAATAATTTATTTAACGTTAAGTTTTAACAATTAATTTTATGGTCATGACCTTTTAAATACGTTATCTCTTCGGTATTCTCTGCAGTATTTCTTTACCGTTTTGCTTGCCGACGCTCCGTAGTCGCTTCTCACTTGACCGTTGTTGGTTCCAAGTTTCGCTTCTTTCTTCCGGTCTTGCGCTGCTGCTGACACGTCCAGTCCACACTGCATCAACTATTTATCGGTTCTTATCCGATGCTCCCAGTTCTTAATCTTTCCCACTGGTAAAACATTAAAGTTCAACTGCAATATCCGAAAAACTGTGCAAGTCCTCCGCGAATTCACTTCTGGCAAATAATTCTCAGAGTCCGAAAAAAACTATTACTTCTCTCACAAAAAAAATATACAAGTCCCACTTTCCTAATATAATGTCCGCAAACGATCTTTACACCACGACACCCAGAATCAGAATGTTCTGTTCAATGCGTTCTTTAACCCTTTATGGTTCGGTAAGCGTCCCTCATTCTATTTTTTCAAAACACAGCGGCAAAATTAGACTATCTAGTCTTCACTAGCCAACCCGTGCGTCTCTTACGAACCCGAGTAGCCGCGACCCCCGTCAGTCATTCGTTTTTGAACCAATCACATCTTATTTTCTTTAGCCATCTAGCCAGCGTCCTGACATCTTCAAGGCCTCTGTATAGTTTGTTGACCTTGCCAACCTCTGCGCTGTCGTTGCTAAGGCCGTATACCGCCATATTGTATAACCATTTATCCACCCCATGTACAGCTAATATCATTAAATAAAATCTATAATATTCTGGTATATCACAATACCTGGGTTGATTTGGTCCTCAATTTACATGTAGAATTAGAAAGTAAGTTTCGCGAGAAAAGATGAAGGTATTATTTAGCTGCAATTTACAAACGGCCACGAGACACATGCACGTCCCTCGCGCCTAGCGAAGCTTATGCGCCAAAAAGAGCTTATACGCCTTGCAACCAGTGAGGCAATTTTTATCGGAACATCGATATTTTGATATATCACCAATAATTTTGCAATGTCGATGTTTACGCAACGCAAAACGCAACGCCAACGCCAACGCCAACGCAAACATCGATGTTTAAAATATGCAGGTTTTAAATTTGATTCGAGTAAAACAGGTGGTATTTTCCCATCCTGTTTCTATTTTCAATTAGATTACTTAAATTAAACACCAGTAAATTTTATTGTTTGATCAGGTACAAGTGATAAGTTAAAAATAATGTTTATCTAATGTAAAGATAATGAGAAATAAAAGATATCGCTGTTTGCCATTATTTCATTTATTCACTTTCATTTATAAATCATTCAAGAAAAACGTTCTGTATCTAATACACACAGTACGTAAATATTAGTGTAAACTATTTCCTGTCTTAAGGCTAAATGTACCGAAAAAAACTTGTAGGAAAATTCAATAGATCGCAGCACCATCAGCAGGAATTTACTTTACCGATAACGTCTGAACAAATGGTCCGATTTTCGATCTGTAAACGGCATTTGACTCCTGTTTATAATAGAATTTACGCTACGAAGCCCTTTTTCCAAAAAAACTAGCAGAAACTCTATTTTTAAAATTTTTCTCGTACTTCCGGGAACAATTTCAAAAATGTGGGCTTATAGCGCGATGGCGACACGCTTCCAGAATCCAACGCCGTGTCAAACATGCAAATCGGATAAATAGGAGCGACGGTAAGTCAAATTTCGAAAAACACCTCACCCCACTCCCCATTCCCCTTCCACGCCGCCGGGACATCCCGGCATTCATTGTTGGCCGGCGGCGCGGTCAAGCCGGCACGGGCGAGCCGGGCGGCGGCCGCCGCGGCGCGGCGACGGGCAAGAAGGCTGAACTTTCGGGGGCAGCAAGCCAGTCACCCCGTCACTTCGTTGATGCTTCCGTCACTTCGCATCTCAAGATATTTTTTCCCCACATATGAAACTAGTGATGCTGTAATAGGGGTAAACGGTCTCGTATCATCTTTAATAGTAGTATAAAACTATTACCTTATTCACATATTCCATCTTCCTTCGAATACCATCATAAGAATGTCTGAGGTATCACTGAAAACACCGATCCCGCTTTGGTGCTGATTTCAAAAAGTAAAAATCGAACTAATTGCGTAAATATCACCCATATTCCATCTCCTTACATCGTATTTTAGATATATTTTACTTCTAAGATCTTCCATTACCATTTCACTACCCGAAAAAACAAGCGGAGATAACGCAAGAGCTCTTTTATCCTACGACTCGATTCATCATTTCAAAACGGCGTTTGTCACCTTGATAGAATTCACCTGGTTAATCCCCTCTTCCAAGTAAAACAGCCGAATCGAATTTTTAAAACGTTTTCGTACTTTAGGACAAATTGCCCATACTTTCTCATAGTAATCTAATATCTTTGGTCTGGGCCAATTTTACTATCTTTCCCCATCTTCTGACATCTTGCTGACATCTATCGTCGCCCAAAATACATTTTTTGAACTTTTCTCATTTTTCAGCTTCTTAATGGTAGATACGAAATATTACTTTTAGGATATTAAAGAAGAGTAAAACTGCGTCCTATATAGGAATTTTCATTGATAAATTTGGAGCCGCTCTTAAGAAAATTGCGTTTAAGCGTTACTGTAAATGCGAAAATGGAAGCTTCGGAATTTTCACAAGAATCTTTCGAGTTTTTGAACAACTTCATTTGGTGACATTTAAAGCACTTCTACTCACAAATGTAATAATGTATAAAATTTCTGGAAATGTGAATATTAATGGCGTGAGAGACACTTAAAAATACATTTATTAATTTTTTGAAAAATCAAAAAAATACAGCCAAATTAATTTTATGTTAACTTAAAGAATGCAAATAGCATTCGTACGAAAAGTTTGAAGAAGCAATTTGAGAAAATGGCGTTTGAACATTTGTGCAAATTCGGAAGTTTCAGTTCATTTTCACAGAAAACATCTGAGTTGTCGAGGAACTTTTAAGACATAATGTAAAGCACATGTACTCGTAAATGTAATAGTAGGGAGTTTTTGCACCCTCGAACGTTACGTACTATCGATCTTCTGCTCATTCGCAGTGCACGTTTCGCATCACTTTGGTGCATCTGCGCATGCGCAAAAGATCGATAGTACTTAACGTTCGAGGTGGCAAAAGTTCCCTAATATGAACAAATCGCCGTTAAAGAAAATATTTACTAAATGAAAGGCTAGTCAAAGAATTACATTTTTGTAATTTTTGAAAAAACAAGGGAATAGAGCAATATGGCGTTTATGTCATCTCAGAGTACATTAGGTACTATCCTTTCCAAAAGTTTAAGGAAAAAAGTTGAAGTCGATTTTGAGAAAATCTTGTTCTTGTAATTTTTAAAAATTGCACAAATTGCACTCAATATTGCGCGAAAACTACTAAAAATTTCAAAAAAATGTGCATGACCTTATTGAAAGAACTAAGTATGAAGAACAAATATAATTTTAAGGGAAAATCTCTATCTTCAATTTTGTAGTTGTAGGAAGACGCCGAAAAAAATTCGAACTTTTGCAATTTTCCCAAAATCAGTCAGCAATGAAAATAAGAGCTATGCCACCTTGAGTGTATTTTACTTTATTCTTACAATTAATTTAAGGAAAGCATTTGGAGTAATTTTTGATTGATTGTTAGTGATTTTGGGCGCGTCAACTGCTTTGGTCATTAGTCCCGTAAGTGCAATGCATGTTTATTTCATCGTGAGGTGGAAGAGATGTTGTCCGCTGTGCCGATGGCGAGATCCGGCGCCGACCTTCCGTCTACTAGCGGGGCTTCCCAACCAGGTATCTGCCACCAGCGGGGCACCACCCCAGCCGGGACAAGCTCTAAATCACCGACCGATTTACCTGTCGGCTTGCCGTGTTCTTTCTTAACAAGGTATCTCCCACCAGCAGTGCACGGCCCACAGCCGGGACAAGTTCCAATCCTCCCACTGGTCTCCCAGCATATATGGTAGTGTTGTGCAAGTTAGTGTGTGTGTGTGTGTGTGTGTGTGTGTGTGTGTGTGAAGATAGGACAAGGAAGAGGAAGGAAATATCGCGGGAGGTCCGTTTGTTAGGGTATTTCTCCGGCATTCGTTTGATGTTGATCGGAGAAACTATGGAAAACTTCCAATCAGAGCAGCCGGTCGCTAGAATTTTCCTCCAGACATCGGTTGAATTCTACATCTAACTGACAAGCTAGTGTTGAAAAATCCTGCCTCCGTCGGGACTCGAACCTAGCACCTCTTGGTCAGAGGCATTGCAGTGACATCAGTTGATGCACTGAGCCACCTATCCTGTTTATTTTTGAGAAAATGTTGAAAATGTCCCTGGGGCTTAATAAAAAGTATCTCCAAAAATTAATGAATGTTTTTAAAAATCGCAGAACTTCGACTCAGACCAGATCGACAGGGGGTTTATTCAGTTGAGCAAAAATTCTACACATAGTTTAGGCGCTAGTGGTGTTCACATATGCCCAGACAGGCAGACACAGACAGATGGACGGACGAACGGACGTTAAAAAGTCAAAACACACATACACCCTTTCGGTATCAGCAGGGCCATCTTTAGGCACAGGCAGACGAGGCTCGTGCCTCAGGGCCCCCCATGATCAAAGGGCCCCCACAGATAATAAAAAATATATAACAAAACTGAACTAGTGGTGTTAGAACAGCACGTACTTTACCGAATTATAAAAAACAGCTTCGCAATATTAAGATATTGCATTTTCTGCGCTACTAACATCTTAGCTATTGAGTTTTTCATTCATATCGCACAAATAATTATATCCATCAAATTTCAGTATTGCTGAATGGCTGGTTAATATCAAAGGCAATGTTTTCCATGAGTGAGGTTTTTTTATTTGCTCCCAGAAGACACACAGCAATGTACGAACTCGTGGAACCTACAATGTACAAACTCGTGGTGGCTAACCGCGCGTTGTCGCTAAGTTGCGAGCGCTAAGCGGAATTCCTTTGTAGCATTGTCGATAAGTTAAAGTGTGAGGAAGCAAAAATTGAATTAATATTGGCATTTCCAATAACAAATTACATTTAAATCAATTATTTTTATTTTCCTTATACATACGTATATACGGAGTATTGTAAGAAGTGGCCGACATTTTTGTTTTAATTTTTGCAAAACCAGGCATTTTAACGAACATGAGACATGCACCATTCTCTTAAGCTACCTTTATGCTAAGGTCCCAATTTAATCAAAATTTCTGAGGTGTCTAAGAAAACTGGTTTAAAGGAAATAAAAATTGCACATGTTTGACACAGAATATCGCAAAAAATACGCATGTTTCCGAAAATTTGAAATAGGGGCCCCGAAATCTGAGTGCCTCGGGTACTTTCAAACCCAAAGACGGCCCTGGGTATCAGGGGACCCCAAAACGAGTACTTCCGTTAATATCTCGAAATAGATTTTTCCGCAGCATTACATAACTTTGAATAACTAACACGAGAAAGTAACTGGTGGTGCTACAGAATGGCACAGACTTTCCCGTATTAGTTTTCAATTTCCTAGAGTCTCAGCCAGCTATTCGGACTTTGTCGTAGTAAAATTTACTATTTTGTTGGCATGGGCTAGATTTATGGCCTTGCCCCATCTTGCCACCTGCCATTTAATGCACCCAACTTATTTTTTAGGTTTTCTCAATTATTCGGTTTCCTAATGGTAGATTCAAAATATTGCTTTTAGAATATTAAAGAAGACTGAAACCTTGTCCTTTACGACAATTTTCATTCATAAACTTGATACCGTTTTTAAGAAAAGGGTGTTTAAGCGTCTGTGGCAATGTGAAATATGAAGCCCTTTTTCACAGGAATCTTGAGAGTTTTTTTTAAAATTTATTTTAAGATATTTTAAGCTCTTCCATTCACAAATGCAATAATGTTTACAAATCGCTGCAAATGTGCATACAAGGCATGAGAAATATTTAAAAAATACATTTGTGTAAATTTTGAAGAAAAACAACAAAATAATACAACAAAACTTTTTTGTTTCCTTAGACAGTGCATTTCACACTATACGTACAAAAACTTTGAACAAAAAATTTGGAACCTTTTCAGAAAAAATTGGCGTTTGAGCGTTTCTGAAAATGCGAAATTTCGAGTTCATTTCCAAAAAAAAATTTTAGTTTTCGAAAAACTTTAAATGATATAATTTAAAGTACGTGTGCTCATAAATCTAATAATGTGAACAAATCGCCGATAATGTAAATATAAACGACGTGACAGGCTATTCAAAAAGTTTCATTTGTGTTATTTTCGCAAAAACAAAAGAATAGAGCAAAATAGCGTTTATGTCATCTCTTAAAGTACATTTCGCAATATCCCTACCAATAGTTTAAAGGAAAAAATGGAGCCGATTTTGAAAAAATCTTGCTTTGTTATCTTTTAAAGTTGCATATATTGCACACAAGATTGCGCCATAACTACAAAAATTGTTTTAAAAAAAATTCATGATCTTAATGAAAGAACTAATTATGTACAAAAAATTTCTTAGAAAGTAAAAGTCTCTATCGTCAATATTGTAGTTGTAGGAAACGCCGAAAAAATTCAATCTTTTGCAATTTTCGAAAATTCAGTTATCAGTGAAATCGGACCTAAGCCATGTGTATTTTATTCAATTTTTACGAGAAATATAAAGAAAAAATTTGGAGCCATATTTGAGCAAATTTTTAAAATATCCGGGGGGGGGGGGGTTCGTGTAATGTATCTCCAAAAAGTAATGCACGTTTTTGAAAATTGCAGAGCTTCGAATGACAGTAGATCGACAGCTGTTTTTTGTTGTTGTTTTTTCCAGTTTGGAAAAATTTGTACGCAGTGTAAACGCTAGTGTTGTTCACATACACCAGAGACACTGACGGACGCTTTTCCGTCAATCAATTTTTCGGTATTAAGGACCCACAAAACATGGATTCTGGCTACACCACGAGTTACAGGAAGTAATTTACTATACAACAACACGATTTATCCACATTTTCATTATCAGGACTCGGCTTTGAGAGTTTTCCTGCGCACGATATAACTTTCTCTTCGTATTAAGATTGAGAAGAGAGATAAAGTAAAATAAATGTTCACAATTTGAAATTCCATTAATAAAATATTAATTATATCGAATTTAAAAGTAACTACTTTTTCTGCCTACTGTTTTTTTTATTTCTCTCTATCAGCAATGAAAACAAAGAGATGCACGTAGAAAATGCAGACACGAACAGAGAATCTTTGAAGCACTCTGTTCGAAATCTTTACGTGCAGCACATAGGAATGTCAGCAATTCTGAATTAGTATTAGACAAAATATGCTCATTGCAAAAATATAAACACATTTAAATAAAAACTATTTTTCAAAATTAATTAAATATATTTCCGGAAATAATTTCAAGAAATTTGGTAATTTGTGAAAATACCTTAATAATTAGCAAATAATATACTGTTAAGCAGATATTAAATGATCAGCAAAATATGTAAAATACGTAATACAGTACAAACTTTGTAACGAAAAATTTAAATATTTTGTTAGAATTGCAACAGTTCGCCTAGATTACAAAAGGAGAACACTAGACAAAACATATGTAATTACTTAGACCCGGACTTTAGCCATGAGATCGACAAGCAGTACCGTGAAACAGAATTTTGACGTTACTGAAGATCATTTTTTTACATGACTAGAGAAGTCTATTTATCCGTCATTTATCCTATTTCAGTGTATGATATGGCGTTAGATTCAGGGTGCATCTCGCCAGCACGCTATTTTACCACTTTTTCAAATATGTCCGCAAGTATAAAAACATTTTAAAAATTCGATTCGGTTATTTTACTGGGAAAAAGATTATCCAGGTGAATTCTATCAAGGTGACAAACGCCGTTTTGAAATGATAAATCGAATCGTACGATAAAAGAGCTCTTGCGTTATCTCCGCTTGTTTTTTCCGGTAGTGAAATGGTAATGGAAGATCTTAGAAGTAAAATATATCTAAAATACGATGTAAGGAGATGGAATATGGGTGATATTTACACAATTAGTTCGATTTTTACTTTTTGAAATCAGCACCAAAGCGGGATCGGTGTTTTCAGTGATACCTCAGACATTCTTATGATGGTATTCGAAGGAAGATGGAATATGTGAATAAGGTAATAGTTTTATACTACTATTAAAGATGATACGAGACCGTTTACCCCTATTACAGCATCACCAGTTTCATATGTGGGGAAAAAATATCTTGAGATGCGAAGTGACGGAAGCATCAACGAAGTGACGGGGTGTCTGGCTTGCTGCCCCCGAAAGTTCAGCCTTCTTGCCCGTCGCCGCGCCGCGGCGGCCGCCGCCCGGCTCGCCCGTGCCGGCTTGACCGCGCCGCCGGCCAACAATGAATGCCGGGATGTCCCGGCGGCGTGGAAGGGGAATGGGGAGTGGGGTGAGGTGTTTTTCGAAATTTGACTTACCGTCGCTCCTATTTATCCGATTTGCATGTTTGACACGGCGTTGGATTCTGGAAGCGTGTCGCCATCGCGCTATAAGCCCACATTTTTGAAATTGTTCCCGGAAGTACGAGAAAAATTTTAAAAATAGAGTTTCTGCTAGTTTTTTTGGAAAAAGGGCTTCGTAGCGTAAATTCTACTATAAACAGGAGTCAAATGCCGTTTACAGATTGAAAATCGGACCATTTGTTCAGACGTAATCGGTAAAGTAAAATTCACTAAACTTGGTGCTGCCACGTGGTGGCGACAAATTGAACTAGTGTCGGTACATTTAGCCTTAAAGCATCCAGTCACCTTAATTTTCTAATCATTATTCTATACAGACGAGGTTCAAAATGCAGGTTAACTATACTACCACATACAAAATGATTGAAAAAGATAACAAACTTGTTTAAATATTATGTTAATGGAAAAATATATCGATCTGAAAAAAAATCGAATACAAAAATCGATGTAAACATATCAATTTTTTATGGAAAATATCTGATATTCTGATGGATGTTTTTTTGCCGGCTCTATTTACAACTGACATCTGTAGCTTAGCTATAGATGTCATAAAAAGTTATGGATACACAATTTTGGAACAAAATTGCCGACTCTATTGCCAAAGTTATGCCCTTTAGTTTTGGTTATTGATTCAGTACATGTGATTTTGTGAACTTGTGATATCTAAAAGCAAATGACTGTTGGTGAATAAGCATTAAAACGATAAACTGGCAACTTCTCCTTACTATTCCGCGATAACTCTGACTACTGATACCTTCGTTGTGTCGCGCTCTTATTTTCCTGAGTTTAGCGATATTCAGAAAGTCAGTGAGTCTTGTATGAGGTTCTACCTGAGAACAACTGAAATTCATACAACTATTACAAGGTACAATTTACACTACATTTTCTATTGTAAGCGCATTTTAAAAAACAAGTATTTAATTCCTATTAGAGATGTGACGAAAGTAAGATAATTTGTCTAAAAGTATCCTGACGGGGAACGCTTGGAAAACATTAAAATATTATCTGTGCTTGTTTTCCGTGTGCAAAACAGCTATTTTTTAACTTCTAACATTTCATTCTAATAACGTGCGTAACATTACAAATCGTGAGTGAAACATTGCGAAATGTATGTGAAACATCTTTCGCACACGGTGTGTTAAAAAGTTTTTCACACGCCATGCGCGATTTCTCGTGCTTGTTTTCCGTGTGCGAAAACCAATTTTTTTCATTGTGTGCAAAACATCACGAATCGTGAGCGAAACATTTGTAATTATTTCCAATTGTCTTTCGTCTTGACGACGTCTTTGTTGATTATTTACTAACAATAATGTTATAATACGACACTGGGATACATGTACTTAAATATTTTGAGTTATGCATAACGTATTTCTAGCTATTTGATATTTAATTTATATTTCTTTACTTGACGCATTGCATTTCGCTCGTGGCGTGTTAAAAAATACAAGTAGTATATATCACAGGCGCGACGTGATCCCCGCTCTCGCTATATGTGCAAGTAGTCTCCCAATTAAGTTATGTTATAGCTTTTAACGCATTTTATTACAAAGAGAACTCAAATTGTATAAACTAGCTTCATTCATGTTCAAGATTCTTTCAATTTTTACCTGTTTTTATCACGAAGAAATGTGAAGAACGAACGCGAGTTCTGCTGTATTTTATAATAAAGCCAAAAACTACTGAATTGTTTCCTGCCATACGTAGAATGATGTAAAGAATAGTGTTGCAAAATATGTTTTCCAGAAATCGACCAGAAAGACAATCAAATGAAGAGAAATCAAACAGACAACAAACACTAACAGAGCACTGAGCTTAGGGTGTACCAGGTTCTGCCACCAGATGGAGCGTGCATCAGTGTTTCTCGATATATTGCGAAGTGTCCTGTATTGTCTTTATAGTATTTGCTTACTATTTCTAATTCCAGCCATAAGAGGGCTATAGGATTTCATCATTTCACTGCATTATCCATATTTTTCTGAAGTCATTCTAAGTTAGCAATGCGCATTCTAATGTAGTATTTTTGGATTCCAAGAAACGTTATACATAAATAGAGAATGAGGTTTTAACGATGAAATTAATGTTTTCATTGTAATGAGATCGAACTCATACGTATAACAGTGTTGGTAGGACTGGCAGTGAACGTGCTGCCAACTTACACGATTTACTTGCATCAATAAAGACATTTGAAATAAAAGAAACTTAAGTTGTTTTAGTTCTACTGTCACATCGTCTGATTTAGTTTTCATTAATCTCATATTTTAGTAAGTGTTCGTTTTATGTCATGTAGATAATAAGGTTATTAAAATAATTATTGTTACAATGTCACGATGGAGGATTCTGCTGGAAGGGGAACACAGGCGCCTAGCCATATAAAGGCAGGATAGACCTTGTCAAAATGCAGAGTGTTCTTCACATCTGGAATATATAGGTAGAGCCGGCAATTGATCATTTTGCGCTTCAGGCAAAATTAAATGTTTGCAGCCCCCCGCCCAGATAATATAATAATAATGCTCCCGCCGATAATAAATACTTGATGAGAAATAATGTTCACACATACTTATTATTGTTCAGAACAACAACGTAAAGCCAATAATGATACATTGAAATGAATTTGATAATTCACTGGCCAACAGCTTTTTGTAATAAAGAAGCTGAATGGTAATCTAAAATTTGGGCCATGAATTCGAATATGAAATTCAGTTTTTGCCAGTCGGTTTGCCTCAGTTTTCGTGTTACACGCTGCTTCCTATTTACGGAATTGCTTGAAAACGCTGCATATTGGTTATATTGTTGTTGTTTTATTTAATTATTCTGTAGATCTAATTGTTCAAGGACAATCGAAAAGTGAACAAGGAATTTATATACGACACTGAAATCAGAAAATTCATCTGTACTTGGATTTATCCAGAGCTACCTCTGACGTAAATCAGCTGTTACAGTGTCATGCAAACGGAAGGTTGAATGCCATCGTAGTGACTTCACTGTAGTGACGTGTAAGGTCCTTATTAGATGGCACCGTAACAGCTGATGACCTGTCAGAGGCATTTGTGAATAAATTGCAGAATAGGAAATGAAGATGGTTTGGCAACATTGCTGATAAGTCATGCTAGAACAGATAGAATCGCGTTTCTTGTCAGTTGAGTCTCAGCATTGAGAGATCTGATAGTCTGGAAAGTGTTTGGATCAACGCTCTCTAGAAACATAAGGTTAATTAATACCAGGATTAATTCAAGATGGCCTTAGCTTGGGTGTGGCTTCTTGTTGTTCTAGGTTCGTGGAATTCGCTTTGAATTAATTTAGAAGAAGAAAGCCTCCTAACTGTGCAAACAGCCCAAATTCATTTTGTTACATCTGAGGAGAATTAACTATGAAATTGCAAAAACTAGACCTTAATGCTCTGAAAAGGAAGTGTTATGAACTTTACTTCGGGTGTAAGGTTGACAACCAAGACTTGAAATGGGCCCCCATGTATGATGTGTGTAGTGTTTTGTACCTTTTTTTTACACAGAGTAATTCCAAATTATATTATTCGACGACTGACTTTTTAAAAAGTGATTTTAACTTCTTTGAAAGTCCAATAATATTCAGGCAGACACACATAGAACAACTTTTATTAAACAATCTTTATCCAACCAACGTTTCGAAGGACATTGGCCTTCCATCTTCAGGGTCTAGTAAATAAATATAACAATCTAATAGTACAATCCATAGTACAATGTTAATTGTATAAAATTTTAAATTATAATAATTATAATATTATAACTTATGTTAAAAATATAATAATTATAATATTAAAACTGATAATTATTAATATCAGTTTTTCATTAAATAATGATATGTTTATGACATATCACATATCTTTTTTTAATTTTGGTTTTGTTGATCGTCGTTTTTCATTACAATATTTTCCATTATAATATTTCTTTTTTTATCAAATGTAGAGACTGAAACATCCATGATAATCGTTGCAAATTTATTTTACAAAATATATTAAATACGACTTTCGAGGTAAACTTCATCAAATAATTTTTCTAAAATAAATGGTTTACCGGAATAAATGTTCGTAATATAAAGTTTTTTTCACTTATGTTTTCTGAAAACAATTGATAATGTGTTGTCATATTTTTTGCAATTTTTCAGAGCCACCTGTATTGATGTAAATATTTTCAAAACGACTTGCAGTGTACAATTGAATGATGTTTCAACATGTGAATTTTTAATGTGAACGAAAATTGATACAGTGCTGTAATTTTTTAAATACAGTAATTAAGGGATCATAAAGTTTCGTAAAAGTATTCCGCTCTGGCATAGTATTTAATGTCTCTTTTTACTTTCCCGTATACTTACGTATACACGGAGTGATATACGTAGTATAGGGAAAGTTATGTAATGCTGCGCGAAAAAATGGCCAATTTTCGGCGGAAAAAAATTAATTGCCGGGCCGTGAAAACGAATAAGTGGATAAAACCAGTTGCTAAATTAAGAAACAAAAATCCTCTATCTCGTGGTGTGGTGAAAATCCATGATTTGTTGCTTCTTTATACTTAAAAATCGATTGACGGCATTCCGTCCGTCTGTCCGTCTGTGGTCAACGCTAGCGCCTAAACCGTTCGGTCGATTTTCTTCAAAATTGATATTCCCCAGTCGATCTGATTCTAGTCAAAGCTTTGTGATTTTGAAAAAGATTCTTTAAAATTTGGGGGTACTTTATATGAAGCTCCCCGGGGATTTTCAACATTTTCTCAAAAACGGCTACAAATTTTTTCTTTAAATTTCTTGTATGAATAAAGGAAAATACACTTTTTAACATGGCATAGGTCCGATTTTCACGTACAGCTCTGAATTTTTGAAAATTGTGAAAGTTTGAATTTTTTTCGGCGTCTTTCTCCAACTACAAAATTGAAGATGGAGATTTTTTCTTCAAATAAAATTTGTTCTGCATATTGAGTTCTTTAATAAAGGTTATGTAAATGTTTTTCACAATTTTGGTAGTTTTCGTGCAATATTGCGTGCAATATGTGCAATTTTAAAAAATTACAAAAACAAAATTTTCTCAAAAACGGCTCCAAATTTTTTCTTTAAACTTTTGGTAGGGATAGTGGTAAATGTACTCTATCAATGACATAAAAGCCATTTTGGTCTATCGGTTGGTTTTTTCAAAAATTACCAAAATGTAAATTTTTTTACTTGTCTCTCACGTCGTTAATATTTACATTATCGGCGATTTTTTTACATTATTATATTTACGAGTATATATGCTTTAAATAATGTCAAGTAAAGTTTCTCGAAAACACTATCGTTTTCTGTGAAAAGTAGCTCAAATTTCGGCATTTTCAGAAATGCTCAAACGTCATTTTCTCGTATATGGCTGCAATTTTTTTCTTGAAACTTTTGTAACGGATAGTGCTAATTACACTCATTAGTATAGCGTGAAGTTTATTTTGAGTTTTTTTTGTTTTTTTCAAAAATTATATAAATGTAAATTTTTTGAAAGATCTCTCACATCTTTAATATGCACATTATCCGCAATTTGTAAAGATGATTTTATTTGTGAGTGCAAGTGCTTCAAATAACTTCAAATAAAGTATTTTGAAAACTCAAAAATTTTCTGTGAAAATGAGCTTCAAATTTCGCATTTTTAGTAGTGGTAAAACGCCATTTTCTCTTAAACGGCACATAATTTTTAAAAGAAAATTGCCATTTATGGCTTGGATTTTGTGTTCTTTAATATTCTAAAATTAATGTTTCTGTTCTACCAATAGGAAACCGAAAAATTAAGAAAATGACAAAAAAATGTACTTTTGGCGATGATAGATGGTAGCTGGCAAGAAAGAGTATGTGGCAATTCCGAATAGGTAGCGAAGACCCAGGAAAATAGAAAACTAATACGGGAAAGTCTGTGCCATTCTGTAGCACCACTAGATGTAATTTAATATAAAGAGTCTCTTTAATTAGTCTGGATAGGTACTTAGAATATTTAATATTGTGGGGTTAAGAAAATCAAATTGATGATCTATTTGTCTATTCTGTGCCTAGTTAAAGAATTTTGTCTTTCTTCTATTTGCTTAATATTGTACTTATGTTCTCTTACACGTTCTTTTAATTTTCTAGAGGTTTGTCCTACATAACAGCTATTACATTGTAAGCATTTCAAGGAATATACTACTCCTTTTACTTCTAATTTGAATACAGGATCTTTTTTGGAAAAGGGTAATTCAGGGAAAGAAAAAGAAATATGAAGAGGAATGTTTAGATGATATACAAAGATTAAATAGAAGAGGTGAAATTAGAAAATTGGATGAGAGAATTAAAAATTATAAAGGAGGGTATCAGCCAAAAGTATTTATATGCAGAGACAATGAAGGGTATTTAATAGGGGAATGAAGGGGAAATAGGGGAGACAATGAAGGGGAATTTAATAGGTACAGAAGGAAGGGTTATGGACAGGTGGATGGAATATTTTCTACAGTTTTTGAATGGAAACCAATCGAGTGAACAGAGTGAAAATATCAAGTTTTCTGGACCAGACTTGGAATTAAACGAACCAACAAGGAATGCAACATATGCAGCAATAAGGCCCTTTATGACCCTTACAATCATCAAAAAGAAAAACTATGACTTTTTTCCTTCCTTTTTTAAGAATATCTCATGTTTTGACACATAGCATAACTAGTGGAACTATAAAATCACATACTTTCTCGCATTTCTTGAAACTGCTACGCAATACTATAGTGTTACATGAACCTGCAACGGTGTTTCCAAATAGCAAAAGGTTTTCCTCCACGCAGGGATTCGAACTCAGATTCCTAGAGGCAGCACACCAGTCACGTTTCCCCATTACCAATGGAAGGTGCTCCTTGAGGGTTCTAGGGAGGCGCCTTCCCCAGAAAAAACAACCTCGGGAAAAGTTGCAGGAAGCAATTTAAATTTGCAATAAATCGAGACTCGTTATTTAATTTGTGCACATCACCAGCGCAATTTTTGAGGAAGAATTTATTTTTATGTGCTCTCTTAAGCGAAATATTAATGTTTTTGAAATGCATAGTGTGACGTCGTAGGTTGAACAAATCACAGACAAGATGGATTTAGTATAGTTTAACATAAATGCCGTACCATTTACTGCAAGAGCATTTGCTCCCCCTTAGCATTTGCTAACTACCGAACACATTGTCAACATGAGCCTGGCTCTCATACCCGCGAGCTTGCGGCTTCCCACGCACACTGGCATCTCACGAAACTCTCACGACAAAAGTTTGAGGAACAATGCTGACCCTTTCCATTAGACCCCCGCCTCCCCCACGCGTGCGACTCCTGGTATTGCGATGCATTTGGCGGAAGTCGGACACCATCCCTCCGGATCTGCACCCTGGGGCTTGGCCCCCTCCGCTTCCGGCCGCTTTGTGATAGATTCAACACGTATCCATTCCACGATACCCGCTGTGCAGCACGATGCCGCATGTTTCAGTAGCGGATGCTACAGTAGCATCGTGGGCTATCGCGAGTCCGTCCGTATGCAAGGCAATGAAACCTTATGGTCAATCCATTTTAAGTGGTCCAGAATTTAATAAATTGGTCGCTCGACCATCTCGAAAAAAATTCATATTTTTTACATAAATTTCCTTATGTTTTGGCTGTTCAAAACCATCTTTAACTTTTTTTTATTGCACCTGGTTTACAAATGGCGGCCATTTTTGTTTCGCGCCATGCGCCATTTTTCGCGTTTACTCTTTCCTAATTTACTCAGCTCTAGGTGGTTCTAGCATTCTAGAATAAAAAGCATTCGATTCAACATACTCTGGCCTGCAAATCGAAATATTATTTATCTATTTTGTATGTTTGTATTTGGGAAATATTTGCAACCAAATCTGTGAAACGCGAATGAACAAAATTCGATTTTCAGAGAGTAATTTTTCAAAGAAGGAATAGAATCTAAGCCTTAAGTTCTTCTGTGCTTTTACACACAACAGTATAGTTACTTTTTGTAAAATATCATTGGTATACAACGCACCCCTTGAAAATTACATCCTCTTGAAAATTGAAATTTTGGATTTTTTCCTAATTTTGAACTGTTATATCTCTGTTGGGGGACCAGATAAAAATCTGAAAATCGCACACATGCTAGACCGCTATCATACCAAACGTCAGTAAAAATTACAACTTTTAGATTTAACTCGAAGTATTTTTTAAAAAATTGCAAACTTACGAAAAAAGGGCTTCATTTTCCCATTGAGGATACTTTGTGCCAAGTAGTAATCACATTATTTTGAAGCTATTTTAAACTAAAATCTACATTGATTTAAAATAATTAATTATACTTAATAACTAATGTACCTAAAAGGGGCCAAATATATAATTTTCAATATTACGTATACTTTACTCTTTCACAAACTTACATTTTGACATCTACGTCTGTAATTGAAGAATTGTTATCTTGATTTTGGAAGCTGAACCACTTAAAACCAAAATTGTTTATAAAATACAACAAATAAATCAATTCAGCGTTTTGGTTTTTTTTCGCAGAGATACGAACAGTCGCACAGTACTCCTTAGATGCAATGATCGCAACTGAATTTTAGAATTACATAATGAACAGAGTCACAGTAAGGTTGTCCGAAAAAAAGTTTTTTTTTGTTAGTTGTGCGAGTCAATGTTATTATCTCAAAGCTTTTGATAAAGACTTTTTATGATTTTTGTACGGATTTGAAAGAGACTGGCCAAAGAGATCAAATTTTTGTGCGTATTTTATCTCTTGTTACTTACAGAGAGATTTGATATCACAGTTATTCCTTAATGAAAACAACATTCTCCTCTACAACAAAGTCTTCAATTAACGCAATGTCCTTAGGAAAAACATCATAAAGTTTTACGGCCAACTTCATTAGTAATATCACCTATCCAGCAATCACACTCCAGTTTCATAAACGGTCACACAATTGTGCACAAAGACACAGATTAACACGTTTTGGCGTAAGGGAAGACAACCCTCAATATGATATTTTTCCTAAGGATATTGCGTTAATTGAAGACATGGAAAACTGTCCCGTTTCCGCGTTGGACAGATTCCGTTTTATGCCGTGTAAAAATGCCATTTAACTTCACGGGCCGGAAAAATTTTCCGGTTAAGGCAGGTTTCCGGCTTGTACAGGTTCCGGTTTAGACAGATTTTTCTGTATATATTTATATATAAATATATAAATATATATATATATAAAATATATAAATATATAATATTATATAATATATATATTGCGACGGAACACGTCGTGTCTTTGTGACGTGCCGGCATTAATCAACCTTCGTCGGGTCAGGGCGTTTGTACCCCACGAGAAGTGTTTCTGGCGTGGGTGTCACCGGGACTGTGCGGCGCTCCTGTCGCCGCTCCGTCGCCAGGCCCTGCCGGTTGGTTATCAATTGTTTTCAAGGATTCTCCCCCCCCAGGAAATCCTAATTGGTTAGTGACAAGGGGATAACACAGTTCACAAGTTCTTTGAAATTTCCTTCATTGACTGAAATAAGCTATACACAATTTACAATTCGCCGCGGGCAAACCACCGCTTCGCCGCGTGCTGACTATACACATTACATGCAAATTAATTCTACAAATCCTGCCTCCAGCTGGAGCTATCTGACTACTACCTTAGAAAGTTAATCGTTACTCTGATTTGGGTGGCAGTAAGCATCGCCTTCCACATTGAATCACATTTACAATAACACTTTGAATTAAAAAACTAATTTCAAACCCAAAATTGTCTGTATTAGTCTCTCCTGAATTATTAACAGTTTCTACCTTTGCGTCAATGTATGTGATTTTACGGGTACTCACGCTCGTTCTTCATAGGGCGACGAAATACCTCTACCAACCTCCCCTCTCTCGCGTTCCGGCGGGCGTCAGCTCGCCTACTAGCAGTCGGGACGGGCGGGGTGGATGACCTCGCCGGTTTCGCAGCCGCGCGGAGGGATGGGCTCCCGGCGCGCTTGCAGGGTAACGGCGTTGCTGCTGGCGACCTTGCGATGCAAACGGCGAGTTGTCCCGTAGCGCCTCTCGTCCTCGCAGGATTCCGCGTTCCGGACCAGCTTCTCGGATGCACCTCCAGTCTTCTTTCTTCTCCCCCACGTGCAAATTACTTGTAAATTCAAAGAATTTGGACGCCGTTAGTCTTTGTAATTCATGTTTCTTCGAAGGTTTTCCGGTGTCGGGCGACTAGTTTTCGGCAGCCTGGGTGACAAGGCAGTGGCGTGGGGCGTCTGCTTTCACGCTTTTGCTGCCTCGGGAATTATGTAACTTCCCGGTGAGGCAGAACTCCAGTCTCACAGTCCGAAATTCCTGTCCTCTCCGGAATCTTCCTCACGAATTAACTTCGATTAATAGTTCATTGAATAACTCTCTCGAAATCCGGTCCGCGTAGCTTTACTCCCGCGCACTTTCAGACATCTTGTTCCGTTGGAAACTTCTTACGAGGATACGTCTAGCCCCGTCGGAAATTGTTACGAGAGTACTAGCGTACGTCTTGCTTCGTCAGAAATTCTTACGATACTCCTGGCATACGTCTTGCTTCGTCGTAAATCTTTACGAGACTCTTTCCCTATGCCGATTGCCAGGATGCCTTTTCCATCCTCCCCTGGCGTGACCTGCACCGGCCAATGGCTAGTGTGGGTTTATCTGCCTTCCTCTTATTGGCAACCGTCGTTCCGGTCGCTTATTTTGAAAATAGCTGTCGCCTGCGTCACTCTCTGACGTCGACGGCGCGCGGTTTTCAAATTGCATGGGCTCTTATGGCGTGCGGATACAGCACGGATTTATCACGGGACGACTGGACTTCGTCCATTTCGTCTCAATATATATATATATATATATATATATATATATATATATATATATATATATAGAGAGAGAGAGAGAGAGAGAGAGAGAGAGAGAGAGACTTTACACATTCGTTATTCAGCGAGTAGCGAGCAACAGCTATTTGCGAATGACGAACATTTGGACCCACCGCATGGCGGCCTTTTAGACACATCAAAGAAAGCAAACATTTGCCGAACACATCAGCTGGTCGCGACTAGCTCGCTGCTCGGCGAATGCCGAATGTGTGGCGCCGCCTTTAACCCTGCTGTGGTCCTCGGGTCCATTTCGACCCAAATAAAATTTTAATTTCTTGTACCGCTTAAAAAAATGGTGCGATCGTTCTGATACTCCATGACAATTATTTTTTGACTGTTTTCTACCTGCAAATAAAATGTCATTCATTTATTTTTAATACGAAAGGAATTATAATTTTTTTTACACATAAGGTCTTCGGGTCCATTTGGACCCGTGAAATTTCTCACGTTGAACTCTCGTTAGAAATTTCATATAATAACTCGGTAAATTCGTAGAAATCAACTATGGAAGGATTGTATTATAATTGGAGACTATATCTTCTCATAAGGTGTACAATGACAATATTTTGTCGAATAATACTATCAAACTACGAAAACACTATCGAAGTACTATCGGCGAACACTTGGGAGCAATCTCAGCTCTCTAAACTAGGGATAGCCGGCTTTTCTAAAACTTGAACGTAGTATTCTGATGTGTTTCTTCCTCATCCGATATTGTGCAATCTTCAATTGTATGTAACAGTCAATGAATAATTAGGTGTTTTCTGAGCCAATTGTCCATTTCGACAGCACATGCCAAAGACTTGGCAAATACGGACAGCAATTTTGAAAGAAACACGTTTACATGTGGAATGCACAACCTCTTGCAAACAAGAAGGGCAAACTAGTGAACAAACTTTGGGAATAAAAGCTGTGCTACAATTATCCTCACTTCTGAAGAATAACAATATAACTTCTGACAATTTCTTTACGTCGTACCAGTTGGGACAGGAGCTTGTCAAACGGGACATCATTCTCGGTAGAACTATGCGCAAAAACAAATCTTTTATACCGCCAAAACTTCTCGAGACAAAGGGCACAACAAACTAATATTCTACTTTCGATTTTGCGAGTTACCCGACATTAGTATCGTATGTGCCACGAATGAACAAGTGTGTTGTTCTTCAAAGCACCCTTTACTATGATGCAAGAGGCTACGAATCTGGAGAAAAGAAACCAGAAATAATGACAACCTATAATTCTACGAAGGAAGTTGTTGATACGATTAGTTCTTATTCATAGAAAAAATACACTTTTGTGGCTTATTGTGGTTCTCTCTGTCAAAATAAACATTTTACAACAATTCAAAGGTTTTTTTCACAAAAGCAAATTCGGATTGCTAATAAAAATGTTATAAAAAATAACACTTTTTACAGAAAACTTGGGGAATAATTTGTAAAGCCGTTATTGAACGCAGAACACACCTGCCACAAACTTCGTCATCAATAGAAGTCGAAAACTAGAAATCCGATGCAAAATTCACAGTCTTCAAAATTAAGTTTTTTTAGATTCTATCCAAAAAAGGGGAAAATGGAGTGTGTTGCAAAACTGATAACAAAATTACTTTTCATTGCTCGAAATAAAAACTTTTACAGGTAAAAATCATGTCAATCACATTTGTACTACATGGGAGTAATGCAATTTTTCTATATGTGCATTTCATTATTTTGCTTTCACGCATGTTCCGAGACCGTTATTTTACATTATTGTACAACCTTATAAATAAAATAAATGTATTTAATTAACATTTCGGTGTCTAACTTTAACTTCCTATTAAGAATACTAAATATGATCATTGGAAAAGTAAATAATCTGCAAGAGAAATAATATGGGTCCATTTGGACCCAAGGACCTTGAGATGGAGTAAATTTGAGGACCGCAGCCGGGTTAAGAAACAAAGGATACAAAACAACGTGAACCACATGGCGCGCCACGCACGTGTAAGATAGTCAAGCGTCATTGGCGTTCGTACGTGCTTGCAGCAGAATGAGAATTTCTTCTTTTAACGACCCGAAGTTCTCGTAACAAGGAATCAGTGAAAATAATTGATTGTACCGTAACTGATTTTAATAGATGTATGGAGTGGTACCGTTATGTTCGTGCACGCCAGTAGTCAAAGAAAACGACGTTAAAGCACAGAACACTTCTTTTTCCTTAGTACGAATATTGTTTATCATCAGTGTGCGTCTTTTACTCATTGAAAAATGAAAAATGATTTGCATGACCACAATATCAAGACAATAATACCGTAAAGTTTCGACAATTGTGATAAGTAGGAAAAATAACAAGGGAATGGTGACGGAAATTAATGCAAATGACAGTTTCGACCGACTTTTTAACCTAATAAATCATGTGTAACAGTACATCGATTCGTGAGTAGAGACATTTTTATGTAATTACATATTTTTTGTCTTTCTACTTACCGTTCTCAAAATTGTAACCTTGGCGAATCATAGACCTCCTAACACAATATCGAATTTTTTCGTTACATATTTTTACATATTTAGTACTATATGACATTTTTGCTGTTTTCACAATATATTTTCTTATTTTATCAATTTTCTTCAGTTCAATTTCATATTATATTATGAAAATATGTATTTTTTTTAAATCAGCATTTTCCCTACATTATTGGGGAAATCTATGTGCCCAAAATATCATTGACGCCGCGTTTTGTGATCTGTTACCTTAATTTCTGAGAAAAATTTGCAAACGCCAATCATCGTGTAAACATAAAACGTGTAAAACTTCGATGAAAATACATCAGTGTATGTTTGCTGAACGTACATCTGGCCAGTCTGTGCGATGGCTTCTATTGCGATTAGCCTAGCTGCTAAACTACTGTCCTGCATTATATTAGATTACGCTTTTGCAACTGACTAGAAAGTTGTGTGATGTAAAGTGAGCAGTTATTCTAAATGTAATTTCGTTCTATGTAATTTTTTAATTAGAGAATTTTAATATTACACATTACATTCGATTTTACATATTTATTACACATTCTGACTGTTTTAATTACATATTTATGTACATATTTTGACGTTTAATACTACATATTTTTCCGATCTCTATTCACGAGATTAAACGCAGAAATATCCCGTTGACGCGAATACATGACGGATGCAGGCGTAGGAAGTGTCGCCTTTTACCACCTCCGCCCCCGCGACTTTCTTTCTCACCCACCTTCTAGGGAGGGAACGCCTCTCACTCTCTTAGGCTCGGGATTTTTGCTGGGAGTTTTTTGAATGGGGAATTTTGGAAAGGAGCCTAACGGTCTCTCAACAGCTTAAAACCTCGGCCCAGTTGTTACCGGATGCCGAGGCTTAGATCCTTCCGAGAAAGAAATTACATGTAAAAGACCATTTTCGGAATCCTAGCCACTTTCACGAATGATTTTAACCGACTTGCGCCGATATTTGATTGGTCAAAGTTCACATTCGGCTGATCTCTATTTCCAAACTCCAAATATCGTTCACAATCCAACAGACGTCACCGGTTTCGGTGAGTGTTCGTACCACTTGGGGCATGTGTTCGGAATTTCGAGGGCGGTACAGATCTGTCAGTGGAGGTAGCTTCACACCCTGTCGTGTCTTTTCAAGTATTCGGTCTTTGCTAGGATTGGACAAGCTGAGACAATATGATCAATGGTTTCTACGTGTTCCTGACAAATGCGGTATTTATCATCTTGGGAAATTTTGAGAACCGCTTTATCCTAATGTCGTGTTCGCAACGCCTGATCTTGAGCAGCTACTAGAACTGCTTCCAATTCTGGCTTCATTCTTCCCCTTTTAAGCCACATAAATGATTGATCTGTATTGATCTGCACCTTGTCCCGACTATTGCGTTGTGACATGAGGCCTCAATTTGTCTGAGGCCACTTCCCCCTTCCTTACGTGACATATACAGTCTCCAAGCCTATGAACATCAGCTCGAGGGTGGAAAACATGATGGATTGTTAGCAGTTTTCTGGTTTTTCGATCCATGATGCGAATTTCTTGCTTAGTCCAGTCCACTAGTCCGAAACTGTATTCGGCTACAGGCACCGCCAAACTACCTATTGCTGATATTTTATTCCTTGAGTTCAGACCGGACTGCTGCAGGACCAGTCGCACTCTTCTGTAATACTCCCTGCAAATTCTCTCTTTCATTGTGTCGTTCGAGATGGTCTCACATTCTTCAATGCCCAGAAGTTTTACCTGGCTTAAGATCTTGAATCACACTGTGCTTATCAACTCCAAAGCTCTCTGACGTTGTCAGTTTGCCTCTTTTTAAATTGATTTTTGCACACTTGTCAAGACCAAACTTCATGCAGATGTCATTGCTAAAGTCATTCACGATAGACAGCCTTTGGGAGAGAATCACTTCATTCTTAGCAAACACTTTAAGATCATCCATGTAAAACAAATGTGATACGTGCCTTTAATCACCATGGAGCGTGTAACCAAAGTCAGCTTGCGACATCTGTCTAGATAGTGGGATCAAGCTAATTCAAAACAACAGAGGAGATAGTGAATCTCCTTGAAAAATACTCCTGTTGATCTGAATACTTCTAGTTTCTACCGCTTCCTTTCCAGTGTGTATTAGTAACCTAGTACTCCACGACTTCATACTAGCCTTGCAAAATTCAATAAGTCTAGGATGAAATCGATAAATCTCTAGGGTTTTCAAAATCCAATCGTGTGGTATACTATCAAAGGCTTTATCGTAGTCAATCCAAGCCACACTCAAATTACGTTTTCTTTTCTTTACATCATTCAAGGTGACTTTATTCAGAAGTAAGATTTCCTTACAGCCATAAAAACCTTTACGACATCCTTTTTGTTCAGCTGGCATCAGATGGTTCTTCTCCAGAGGTCTGTACATTTTGTCAGCTATGGCTGCAGTTATAATTTTGTACAGTACTGGCAGACAAGTGATTGGTTTGTAGTTCTTGGCCAAAGAGCTGTCTCCCGCTTTGGGTAGCAAATAAGTAATGCCGCGTGTGAGCCATTCCGGGAGTTCCTTTGGATTTTCTAAAATTTTATTAACAGCCTTTGCTAGATGAAAATTTATTGCTGTTAATTTCTTAATCCAATAAATCTGGATTTTATCATACCCGGGGGATTTCCAGTTTCTTATGATCTTAACTGCTTGGAAAGGTCCTCTTCCGAGAATTCATGAACATCTATTCATGAACATCTATTCATGAACATCATATCACTATTTCCACAAGTTCATCGGCAGCATCAACTTTAGATTGAATCCAAGATGCGTCTTTGTTGTAGGATCTGCTTTCCTCCCAGATTCTTGCTCATAATGCCTCGACGTCATCTTTTGAAGGAGTGACAGCATTGCCATTAGGTTTTTGAGTCAGATTGCGATAGAATCTCTTCGCGGCTGTTTCAAACAACCAATTCTGCACAAGGAAATCTATTCTACGTTTGTAACGTTTAATACGTTAAACTCGTGCATGAATTTTCTCTTTCAGCTTTTCAACTACCATTAGCCTATTACTTGTGTCATTTTCAATTTGGTGTTTTTGTTCCACATTGAATATCTTTCGTTGAACTTTAGTGGTGTGCTTTGATTTAGAAGATGCCTCAGCCAAGAGTGATATTTCACGCTGAGTGCCGGCAATCCGTTTCATAATTATCTTCGTTCATGGGGGTAGAGGGCTGTTTACTCTGTTTTGCTGTCGGCCGTCGGTGTTCCTGGTGGCCCCAAAATTATCTGAGATACCAGATATCGAGTTGCATACACGATGTGATTGATTTCAGTAATATCTAGATCTGTGTCTGGGGTCTGTACCACTTCATTTAAGAAAGAATTCGCTGTCTCTATCACTCTCTTAGCTTTGTCATTTTCGTAAATTCTCCTGAACGGTGCACGAGATTCAACTGGAAGTTGAACTCTTTCTATCCCACATCGGAGATTTCGCATCATGTTCTTATCGTGTAATTCATTGCATCAATCCTCAACGGCCGATTTTTTCCGACAGTTTGTAGCGTCATGCACGCCCAAACGCGCAAACGGTAGAATTTCACCGGAAGCTGAACAAAGGGCTGGACATCTGGCGTGGTGACGCGCAATGACGCATCGGTTTTTCCGAGCGCGTAGCGTCGTTCTCAGGTGCTGGGACGGCAACGGTGGCGGGGGAAGACGCCAGGGCGCCTTTAAAAGCCGGGTGACGAACGCCCCACCTCCTTCTTTTCTGTTGTTCGAGCTGTGGGAGCAGGAGGCTGTGCGTCTAGCACGCGGAGGGGAAGCCGGCATTAGTTTGTCGTCAGTCGTGAGACATGTAGGTTTGTCTCGGCAGAGCGGTGCATCACACCGAGGGGAAACGTTTGTTGTTTGGCGGTGTGGTAGCCGCACTGTAATATCATTTCTGGTGGTGGGCTCTATTTATTTAGTTAGTAGAAGGCAGTGTTACGGTGCTGTACGACTTCGGTCTGTGTTCTTTTATTAATAAACCAACTGTTTATTCTACCCACCCTCGTCTGTGTTTTAATACATCCGTATGACGCCACAATATTTAAAAAGTTGCGCAGCGCAACGCCGACACCTACAGGCCGCCATACTTGCGTTTCCTTGTTCCTCATAACCAGTGGCGTAGCGTCAGGGGACGCTGAGATGCTGAGCATCCCCGTATATAAGAATCTTAAATACTATATTGATAATCTTACAAGTGGTCTGTTGAGCGAAACACGTTTTGTATTAATTTAAATTGATTTCCTATGATTGAATTCGGCGGGCTGTTGAAGCTGGCCTCTGATTGCTTGGAAGCTAAAAAATTCAGCGTCTGCCGCCAGATTGCGACGAGCAATGACGCATGCGCAGATGGCGAGGTTCCCCTCTCCCCTCTTCACCTCTGGCCCAGAGAAACCCGACTGCTTTACGCTAGCGTCTACTGCGGAAAGAAGCTCGTTTGTGCACGAGAGCGCAGCACACTTCAGGCGTTCAGTAAATTATCTTTCTCTCTCTCACTCGGGAGTCCCCGTTTGGTCATGGGTACAAACTGTAGAAATAGTGCCCGACTACTATTTCTTAATTAATATCCAAGAAATTGTATTATCTCTTAAATAGATTACATATTATTTAAGTCTGCAATGTATAAATTAACAAATGGTCTTATTGCCATTCGCATACAAGAATTAAAGCTGAGCCATTGTATAATTTGCTTTCAAGACATGGCAGCCCTGACTGCTGTGAGGATTTTGTGGGAAGCGCCTACACCGTCGTAAGCAATCGAGATCGTGGAAGTAGTCCCAGTGTATCTGCCTTGTGTTGCGTTCGCCTGTTAGATGAAGTAGTTGATAGTGACATTTTGTGTGTTATTGTTGAGCATCCCCAAACGTGTGAGTCACGCTACGCCACTGCTCATAACGCTGGCTAACTTCTTAAAACGTTTTAGCTTTGAGCTTATCATACGTTGATTTTCTTGCTGGCTCCCGGTCTAATATGCCAACACACGCTTTTAAAGTGAAAATATGCTCAATCGTCACAAATATGCTGAATTATGCACAGTAAAATGTTGTATATCGATTCCGAACAAAAAGAAATCAACTTGTGTTCTTTATGCGTACTATTATGTTTCAGAAAAAAATCGTACAAATATGCAAAATTCGCATGATAATTTCCCAACCTTTGCCAATTATTGACACGAAGGAAATTTTCAAACCGAAACAGGAAATATTTTGTAGGTAGAGTCGATTCTTTTCCTTTTTGTGTATGCTTTTAACAGTCATATTATTTTCATGCACATCAAATATGCACGACTGCTTTTTATGCACTACCTTTTCTTATAATATTAGCTCTTAAGTCATCACAAATCGCAAATAATGCCTCAAAAAAACTAATCTTTGTTTTCCATTTACAGACATCGCTTCGCTTGTAGAATGGTCCATTTAAGAAAACGAATGAAATACCTCATGGGATTATTATTAATATTCATCGCCAGTATCTCATTCGTATTATATAGTGAACTCGTCAGTACGGCCTTAATGCACAGAAATGGAGATGATGAAAATTTCTCAAAGATAAATGATATCGCACGAACTCATATCAAAATGGAAATGAAAGATAGTGAGAATTTCACTTGCCTTGCAAGAATTGTATTTGCCCAAAATGGTGGAAGATTGGGGAACAAACTAATGGAATATGCAAATGTGTGGAGCTTAGCTAAATTGAATGACTTAAAACCTATTGTAGCCGACGATATATATAACGGTATATCTCCATTATTCTCAAAACTATCAGTAACTCCTTTATCGAGATTTCTTAGTGAATTATACGAAAAAGATCCAAAGTGTGGTCAGGTTGCTGAAAATGTTTTTCTGCGAGGAGAAAATAGACTGATATTGCCATCATTGAGACAAGTGAAGAAAATGAAATCAAAAGGACCTATTATTATAAAGTGAGTATTTTCTATATAATTAACTCAATTTTTATAATATTTATAAATATCTTACGATAGGGACGTGTCGGTGGTAATCAGGACCAGGATTTTGTTTGTAATTACTAGGGAAAGGATTTTGAGGTGCAAATTATGGTCGGAAAAGGGGAAAAAAGGTTCTGAAAATATATACGAAATGGTGCAAAGGAAGGTGCTGCTAACTATTACATTTTACACCAGTTACATGAACTAGCTTCCAGTATATCAGAATACTTTTGTGCCAAATGTTTCTTCTTTATAGTCTGTAAGAGGTGATTTACAGTTCTTTATTCAACACTGTAGTAAATACAAAAAGTAAGTAAATGTATAGGAGACAAACAGAACCATTTACTGGGTCAAATTACAATTACATTGCATTATAAAAACATTTCAATGTTTTATCAGTATGTCGCTGGCGCTTTGAACTTCGGAGATCCTTGCATGTAGAGAAACCCCGCTCTACATCTACAGACGCCAGTGAAGCATATATTGTAAGCACTCGTGAAGGGAGTTCAGTAAAAGTTGCAAATGTGTCCTAATTCGTATTATTTTTCAAATTTAATTCGAATATGACTTAGAAAATTCATCAAGTTTGTCCCTAACACTCCTCATCTTCTTCCACTATTCCTCCTCGAGACCTTCCTCTTACAAATTCTAAAACACATCGGGCAATTACTTGTAACCTAGCGCCGCGAAAAGTTTAAAATCTAAGTCTTCATTGTTTAGTAACTGTTAGATATTCTTCGTGACTGCTGCGTTCGATGAATCTATGGCATGTACGAAACATTTTATTTATCAAAGTTTTCTCAAAGAAAACTGAGCAACTAATCCGAGTACTCCACCTTGTTATGACAGGGAATTGTGGAAGGTGGATCCTAGTGACTTCTTGGTACAATATTTGACGACTGCGGGTCTTTACAAGAATCGTTTTCAGAGCAATAATGACGGCATTTACCCTGCTGTAATTCTGCTTGATACTTTCACAAACACGGTATAGTCCATGTTCAATACATGTGACATGGTTGAGATGGGGGAAGTAAGTAGTACATGTATTCGCGCTTGCCCATCACGCGCTTGTCTTTACTAGGGGAAATAATCCCCGGGGTGAGCACCTGGGCGTTAGCCTCTATTCGCACCCCCCTCAGGGGCACAAGTACCCCCTTGGGCTGGCATCCGCATCGCGCCGGAGCGCAGTTAGCCTTCGCAGCAACCTCCCCATACAATGCTTGGGTCGTCCTGCTAGCTCAGAGCTCTCAGGTTTCCGGGGTAGAATCGGAGTCAATGTTGTTGTATGACTCACATGTGCCGGGACACCGAGTCCCTCCTCTTTGCCCCGAGTATTGGGCCACTGCCACGACGAATTCCGAGAGGCCAACTGAGGCCACCCAAACTAGTGTTCGTGTGGCTCGGAGCAAATTGACGTGAGTTCCAGTCGAACCAAGGCAACCTGACGGTAGGTACCAGTTTCCCGCCGAACTTCTGTATGTGGATTCCAGAGCATCCCGAGGGGTCTCCTTTACCCGATCCTGCCGTAAGGTCGATGCGTCTGGAGCTCAACCAGGAGCTTAACATCGCCTCCACCTTGAGGCTAACGATGTGAGTGACATCGTGAAACTCAGGATCCGGGTGATCGTCTACAACTCTTCACCAGAGACCGTTACCACCTACGCAGGCACTCCCCCTGCGGGGGATGTTGGGGCACATGCCCCTCAGTTGTTGGAAAACCGAAAGAATATAGCGTGCTTGATCAGTAGAGACAGAATTTCCATGCAAATGCATGTTTTTATTTAAGCTTCATAGAGATTTCAAATTGTAAATATTCATTAAAAACTAGTTTAAAAAATGCATACTTTTTCCGTGCATATTGGCATGTTTTGGTAGCTTTTTGGAGAAATTCATGCATAATGCATATTTTTATGTTTTTTAAATTAATACTGCATATTTACTGCCTATTTAGACTTCTGTCGAGAATATTTAAGTATTTTCTTCTTAAACTCTGTGGTGGCAGCTGAGATTTTGTGGTATTCCATGATGAATTTCAAGGATAAGGAGGTATCAATCACAATAAAGGACGAAATTTTTTATATTTAGAAAATTTCGTCAAACATGTTTCGGGAGTGTTTTCCCATCATCAGTGACTACAATAGAAAATTCAGTAAAAAGTAAGTAAATGAAAATTACCAATGTACATAAACATATAGAGATTGAAAACTAATTAATTAAGGTACTTACCCAAGTAACACAGATTAAACACTCATAATTACAGATTAAACACTGCAAAATAAACGCAACGAGCTGCATGAAGGCTGACAGAATTTGAAAGAATTCTGAATGCATAGCATAATGAACTTAATTTAGTGTTTAATTCTGTTATATGTACATTCCATTTGAGGTTTGATTCAATTGAAAGACATAAAAATTTTGTTGCCTCAATATCAGCTAATTGCATATTGTTCATTTTCAATGGAACATGCGATTTCCGATTTGAGATGCAAAAATGCATTGAAACAGTTTTTCTTTCGTTAACAATTAATTTGTTATTATTAAACCAATTTGAAACTTCTGAAATTGTACTATTTACTGCTTCTTTTTTGCAAAGAACATTCGTGTCATCAGCAAACAGAACCGTTCTTCCATTTTTAATAGACGAGGGCATATCGTTTACATATAACAGAAAGAGAATAGGACCTAAGATCGAACCTTGCGGGACCCCATGCTCAATTGGCAAAGAATTGGAAATATAAGTATGTAATGTCCTTACCTGCCAGTATGGTAGTTCTACTCTTTGAGTCCGATGTTTAAGGTAAGAAGTTATCCAATCTAGGGCAATACCACGAATTCCATACGAAGGTAATTTTGAGAGCAAGATGTTATGGTCAATAACGTCAAAAGCTTTCGAGAGATGTAAGAATATTCCAAAGGGTACTTCATTTTGGTCTATTGATGAAGCAACATCTTTGAGAAAAGAAAAAATGGCAGTTTCCGTAGATTTTGATTTTCTAAAACCGTGTTGTGAGTCTGAAAACGCTCTGTTTTTCCTGAGAAATGTTTCCATTCGTAAGTAGAAAAGCCTTTCTAATATTTTTAAGAAACCTGACAAAAGAGAAATTGGCCGGTAATTTTGAATATCATTTTTGTTCCCTTTTTTAAAAAGTGGCTTAATTTTTGCTGTTTTGAAAATATCTGGAAATATTCCTGTACATAAAGAAGCATTGAAAATGAAAATTTAGAAAATTTTGAAAGTTTAGAAATTTTGTTAATTTTCCACTTTTACAAAAGTCAATATAGCTACGAATTTAAATAAAATTTGATTGTGCATGTTTTGTCCATTTTTATCCTGCATCGAGCATATTTAACTATTTGATTGTGCATGTTTTCATGCATATTTTAGCATTTGATAGTGCATGGAAATCTTGTCAACTTATTACACATGTGGAGAAAATTTTTTAAAAAATTTTGAGTGGTTTTTGAGAATTTTGTTCGTAAATTTCAAGTACAAATTACGCAAAAACTACTCGTTTTTTTTTAGAAAATTGTACATTAGAAGGTAAAGAGTTTATTTTGTACAACAGACTTAGTATAAGGCAAAAATTTCTATCTACAATTTGGTAGTTTTACAAAACTTTTTTGGTATTTTAGAAAAACCGAGCGTCATACGAAAGTAGGAATAGCACCATATTTTTTATCATTAGTTATTACAAAAGTAAAGAAAATTTTAAAAAAAATTGAAGCGGTTTTTGTCAAACAAAATGTCGGTAAATTTCAAGCGCAATTTACGCAAAAAACTACTCGTTTTTTAAAAAAATTGCATATGCTAATTTTGTACAATCGACTTTCCGAGGCAAAAATTTCCAACTTCAATTTTGCAATTTTCGAAAAAAATGGGGATTTCAATGATAACTGCATCATTCTCTTAAACGTTCTTGGCACTATGCAATAACAAAATTTGATCAAAAAATTTGGAACCTTTTTTTGAAAACTTTGAAAATGTTCAAGGGGATTTATGTAAAGTACCCCCAAGAGTTGAAATATCGGTTTCAAATTTCAGGAGCCTTGACATCGGCCAAATTGATTGGGGAATGTCAATTTTGAAGAAAATCAGCTGAACGGTTTAGGCGCTAGCGTTCGTTGACTATAAACGCACAGAGACGGACGGACGGACGTTTTGCCGTCAATCGAGTTTTCGGTATCAAGAAGCAACAAAACATGAATTTTAGCTACACCACGAGTTAGAGGGAGATTTTTTCTAAATTTAGCAACAGGTTTTATTCACTTTTTCGTGACCAGACCCCTGCTATAAGAGTTTTTCTGACGAAAATTCGACGTTTTCCGGCGCATAATAACATAACTTTCTCTTCTTACGAAGTATTCGTAAGGCGAGAAAATAAAAACGATTACGAAAGCCTGTTCTCTTTTGTGCAAATGAAGAGTGGTGCAGCATGTTTATACTGCAAGAACTCATTCTAACTTAACGTGATAACGCTGAAACTTGCCTCAAACAAACTGTGATCTAATGGCTGGGAAGTGTACAAAGCTGCATAGTCAACCTGCAGACGATTGGAACAAAAGCGCAAACACTTATTGACTTATCCTCGCATACTTAATTTTTTGAACATTTTTATGAATCAATGTTAATGAATAATTCATTTGACATTGATTTATTCCCTTTCGAAACGCAATTCACGAAAAGTTTCTTAATGTTAATGCTTCCATTGCAGAAGTTCAAAGAATATTCGTAATTTGAATTATTATCTCTATGACTTCAGGAGATTCTCTGTACTGGCTCAAACAATATATCGTACACGAAATTCTCTGAAAAAAGAATTTAAATACATCCATGAATTGAAGAGTTACGCATGGCAGACATTGCGGAAAGCAGCCAGTAGTTTAAACAATACTGCTCTAACATCGAAGGTATGTTGGAAATGATAGATACTTTGGTAATTATGCATTGCTCCAGGACTAACTTTAAAAATGTGGAGACCGGTGTGACAATTTATTTTGTTTACTATCCTTTGACACAATATGGAATATACTTACACACAATATGTGTAATATTTTATATATTTTTACTTTATTTTCTTTGTGAAGACGACGAAAGATAATTTAATCTCATTTCATTTTTAATTAATTTTTCCCTCTTCTTGTTCTGCCCATTACTGATGTGAACACTATGTAAAAACTGTATTCTTTATCAATAGTTCATTAAAAATGTGCTTATTTGCAGGTGATATATGTAGGAGTTCATGTTCGTCGAACAGATTATCCCAAGTACCTTCAACGAAAATTAGGGTCGACAAATGTTGTGACCAAAGATTATTACGTTCATGCAATGAAATACATTTTGCGACGTATAAACAAGAATGGCAATTCAAAAGTTGTGTTTGCTCTTACGAGTGACGATATGGAATGGACAACAAAGAATCTCATTCCAGTCCTTGAAAAGAACTTACAACTCATGGGGCTGTTTAGATGCAATGCTACTGTGAGTTGGTGTGGATCTGAAGATTACAGGAATGATTTAGCGCTACTTTCTGCTTGCAACCATTCCATCATTTCCTATGGAACGTATGGTACTTGGTCTGCATTAATGGCCGGTGGTAGAGCAGTAGTTTTTAAACTAGATCCAAGTGGTAAAAACCCCACTTCAGCACAAAGATTTGGAAACATTTTTTCGAATTGGAAAATAATGAACTAGCCAACATATTCATTTTAATTTTACGAATTTTGATTCTAAGGATGATTTATGAATTGTATTTAAGTGATATGTATGTGAAATCTAATGTGTGCAAAGTCTGAATATTTTAAATACCCTTGAAGAGAAGTGGGTCGTTGAGATTTCAAACATGAAGTTAACTACTAATTTGCTTTGTGAGTAAAGAAAGATAATGATTAAAGGCTTCTTTATGGGTAAAAGCCTTCATGACGTATTGTAGAAAAGAGCTACAAACGAACTATTTTAGAAACTCTTTGTAATATTCACTTTTTTTCTAAATACTGGAGACATTAATGTTGAAGAGTACTAGACTTTTAGCCCTGACACAGAGTTGAGTCCCGCACATAAAAGCTCTGAGAAACGGTATACGAGTACTCAAAGGAAAGTTGATGTGAAATAAATTACCAATTGTATCTCGAGGGAAAGGTCCATAAAATTTAAGTTTTTTACTTCCCCATGTAGTACGTAATATAGAGAGTTATGCAAGATTGCAAAAAATCATTCACGAAATTTTAACGGAAATACACGTTTTGGGAGTCCCTGATAACGAAAAAGTGTTTGGACACGCCGTGCGCGAAACACAGTTTCTCGTGCTTGAACACGTTCTATTTCTTGCATAACCTACTTAAAGAGAAAGGATTGTAAGGGTACACACACGTACAACGCTGTTTTCCGGCGCGAGAGGGCCCGGCGCCGAATGACGTCACTCGGCGGCTGGATTGTGCCATGTTATCCAATGGAGGCGCACACAACGAACGCTATCGGCTTCCATCCGCCAGCGCCGGCCAGCAGCCGGAACTCTTGGGAGTGTCGGCGCGCTGGCTGCACTCGCTGGTTTTCAGTCGAGTCGTGGCTTTGAAGTGTCTGATCACAAGATTCAAAAGGGATTGAGTACTTTTTTGGTTTTGATGTTGTTTGTGAGGCTCGTTGTGTGTAATAGAGGGGCAAAAGACACGCGAATAAATGTGGTAAAGTGCTGGAAAGAAATGTCTGCGTATATGAACAAGTAAACATCTACATAACCTCAATATTAGTTTGTAATGTTAAAAGTTACATTAAGGGAAACATTAATCAAATAAACAGAAACTAAATGAAAATACAATTACAGAAGCATTTATCAGCGTATGTGAGTATACACAATTAGATGATTATACACGAATTTCAGAAATGTATCTCCCATAACTGATGAATTGGACAATCGTTCTGTAGACTGTCTTGCAACGTTACGTGAAACCAATTGAATAGCGGGCTGATTTTAAGGACAGGGTTCGGCTCACTAAAACAACGGCGCACGGTTCACTTGCGCATGGTTCACTCGCGCGGACCACGAGAACGAATCACTCAGGGAGCACTGCTTGCATTGTGCATTGTGCGGTGTGGTGCGAATGTGTAATGGAGAATTACAATGGTTAAATGCATAAAATGCGTTGCATGCATAATGTTAAATGCATAAAATGCGATGGTAATTATGCGTTGGACAGACTCAAGGATGTTTTATGTTAACGCGAGGGCCGAAGGCCCGAGCCTCGTCCTCAACTTGGACACGGGTAGCGAAGCTTCACGATTCCACACGAAAGTGCGTTGGCCACGTGGCCGTGTGGCCGGGCACACTGTGGCGGCGCCGCGATGACTCGTTCGGAACCGAATCGTGCGCGTCAATGGGAGCCGAACCCTGTTCTTAAAATCTACCGAATAGCGTTATTGGGAAAGTTATCAAATCCATATTTATCAATAATAGTGTTTTGTAAAATACACATGCACTTCATAATTCTCGTAAATTAACATCAGTCTATATCAGGTTAATAAGTATTTTGAATATAATTGTCGAAAGCAGCGTTCAGTAATTCCATTATTCCAAATTTGGTTTACTATTATTCACAAAAACCGTGCATTTTCTTCTTGGATGTCACTGGAAACAATTTCGATAAATGAATGATCCGCAGTCTCTACCTCGCACACGCATGGAAGAGAAGTACCAGGATGAACCGCTAGATCTCGACACTGTCGAATCGGCGTCCTGTGTCCGCCCTTGCTGGTCGAGCAGCGCTGCTTATCAGCAGCAGATGCCGGCGTCGGCGTCCCAGCGTTCTATGTGTTTGTACCCTAATGCAAGTAATTTTTCAACAGAAGAACTCGTATGGTCCTACCCTCGTAGTAAGAACGAGGAAAAATCGTATTCCTAAATGTAGGAAATTACGCTCCTAACGCGTTGTGTAGTCACATTACAGGTTTGGGTCGAAGAAAAATCGATTGATGGCCAGAGATTTGTCCGTTCGTCTGAGATCGACGCTGGCGCCTAAACCGTTCAGACGATGTTTTTCCAATTGATATTCTCTGTTCAAACTAAACGACTCGAGACCCTGCGAGTTCGAAACGGATATAGACAATTTTTAAACAATTGTTTCCTTAAAACGACACAATTTTATCTTTAACTCAGCCGCGGCGTTGGAACGGGTCTATCTGACACAGCGGCATCTGTGGAGCGGTCTATAAAGTGAACGAAATTTAGTCTTAATCCACCAGTCTACCTTCAAATTGAAACTTTTTTATTTATTTATTTAACCAGAACAACGGGATTGCCACTTTACAGGTGAGTGTTAGTATATATTTATGTAATACAATGGATGGATGCATTACTGTGGCCCGAAGGCACGAGTAACTAGTTATTTAGGTTACGGGGGACGGAACAGAACTTCTGGGAGACGGAATTTGATTCTTGTGGGAGCAACGTTGGTTTTATCGAGGTTAAAGGTGTGGTGAAAGGGGCTGTTTGGAGTTTAGTAAAGAATTTGGACGACAGGAAGGCAATGTAATTAGTAATTGGTTCAATGTCCAGTTCTCTATGAAGTTGTCTATTGGTTATATACCAAAGAGCGTTGGTAAATGTGCGTTGAACTTTATTTTGGAAGGTTTGCAAGAGTTTCAAAACGGAAGGATTAGTACTTCCCCAGATTGGAGCCGCATAAGTTATTGAGGGAGTGATAGAACTGATTTATAGAGAAGCAGAGAATTTTCGCACGCAGAAGCACTCACGGTGTAACTACAAGAACAACCAATTAGAACCACAGTTAAGAAGGTCACAAAAGGGAAGGGGTAGGTTCCGATCAATTGTCAACAAACGTTCATGGAAAAATCTAGAAAACGTACACTTGAGCCAATTAAGCGCCAAAACTGATCACGTGACAACTCTGAATCTTCCAAATAGAGGGGATAAGGATTCGGGCCACGTGCGAGCAGAGGAAAGCAAAAGGACTCGAATTTTCGACAGACTAGTGAAAAGACGTAAAAAATTATTTTCTTGAGAAGCAGGGACCCTTACTTATGCTTGCCCCATCTGGTTCAATGCTGCCAAAACCCATATTAATAAATTACAAATTCTCCAAAATAAATTCATCAGGAAAATATTTCACGCACCCTGATATATTCCCAACTCTCAACTCCATAATGAACTGAAAATTGACACTATCCACTCCCTAATTCGTTCACAAAAGCCTTAAATTTTTCAACTCCTTAGATGACTTACAACAGACCCGCACTTTCAGTTTAGGTCAAACATATTTTCCTCGACGTATACTATCAAAATTTCCTAAAGATATATTTCATCCACCATAATTGCTACATTTACAACATATTATCCTTTTACTCAAAATCTTTTTTTACAAACTTCTTTTTGTTCATAGCATAACCTTTTTAAAAAAAATAATTGTTAATAATTCCTACGACAGGTTCCAGTGAGTGTCAAATCGCCAGTTATTGGTTTGTAATGTCCAAACCCCTGAAAGACAAACATGTCGAACAGGTAGAAATAAATTTAAATAAATAATAATAAAAAAAGGGACTCTGCCAGTAATCATTAGAGACAAACTTGTACTTGGTGTTCGAGAGTGAAGATAAGCACGCGTTTAATAAGTCAGACGAGAGATAGACATTTTATTGGAGAAAGTTATCGCGTGGGATACCGCCCCGTGGGATACCGCCTTGTAGTAGCACTGTCCGTGCGGGCGGGGAGTATTGCGTTCTCCTATGAAATCAGGGGCTATGCTGGCGGTAGCATAGCTACTAGTAGGGTCTCCCTAGCCAGATTGGGCCTGGTGGAGGAGTCAGATGAAGGTATCTCTCAACGACCTATCAGGACATTCAGGCATATTCCCAATCCTTTACCTTTCCCACCTGCTCCTTACTCCGTCCCTCCCTTCTCTTGGGGTAATGGTGGGCAGGACTCTATAGGCGGGAGGGAAGCCAGCCTGTCTAGAGGAAGGTAATCCCGAAGAAACTAGTGGTGCTACAGAATGGCACAGACTTTCCCGTATTAGTTTTCTATTTTCCTGGGTCTTCGCTAGCTATTCGGAATTGCCACATACTCTTTCTTGCCAGCTACCATCTATCATCGCCAAAAGTACATTTTTTTGTCATTTTCTTAATTTTTCGGTTTCCTATTGGTAGAACAGAAACATTAATTTTAGAATATTAAAGAACACAAAAACCTAGCCGTAAATGGCAATTTTCTTTTAAAAATTATGTGCCGTTTAAGAGAAAATGGCGTTTTAGCACTACTAAAAATGCGAAATTTGAAGCTCATTTTCACAGAAAATTTTTGAGTTTTCAAAATACTTTATTTGAAGTTATTTGAAGCACTTGCACTCACAAATATAATCATCTTTACAAATTGCGGATAATGTGCATATTAAAGATGTGAGAGATCTTTCAAAAAATTTACATTTATATAATTTTTGAAAAAAACAAAAAAAACTCAAAATAAACTTCACGCTATACTAATGAGTGTATTTAGCACCATCCGTTACAAAAGTTTCAAGAGAAAAATTGCAGCCATATACCAGAAAATGACGTTTGAGCTTTTCTGAAAATGCCGAAATTTGAGCTACTTTTCACAGAAAACGGTAGTGTTTTCGAGAAACTTTACTTGACATTATTTAAAGCATATATACTCGTAAATATAATAATGTGAAAAAAATCGCCGATAATGTAAATATTAACGACGTGAGAGACAAGTAAAAAAATTTACATTTTGGTAATTTTTGAAAAAACCAACCGATAGACCAAAATGGCTTTTATGTCATTGATAGAGTACATTTACCACTATCCCTACCAAAAGTTTAAAGAAAAACTTTGGAGCCGTTTTTGAGAAAATTTTGTTTTTGTAATTTTTTAAAATTGCACATATTGCACGCAATATTGCACGAAAGCTACCAAAATTCTGAAAAACATTTACATGACCTTTATTAAAGAACTTAATATGCAGAACAAATTTTATTTGAAGAAAAAAATCTCTATCCTCAATTTTGTAGTTGGAGAAAGACGCCGAAAAAAATTCAAACTTTCACAATTTTCGAAAATTCAGAGCTGTACGTGAAAATATGACCTATGCCATGTTAAAAAGTGTATTTTCCTCTATTCATACAAGAAATTTAAAGAAAAAATTTGGAGCCGTTTTTGAGAAAATGTTGAAAATCTCCGGGGGGCTTCATATAAAGTACCCCCAAATTTTAAAGAATCTTTCTCAAAATCACAAAGCTTTGACTAGAATCAGATCGATTGGGGAATATCAATTTTGAAGAAAATCGACTGAACGGTTTAGGCGCTAGCGTTGACCACAGACGGACGGAGTACCGTCAATCGATTTTTAAGTATGAAGAAGCAACAAATCATGGATTTTGACCACACCACGAGATAGAGGATTTTTTTTCTTAATTTAGCAACTGGTTTTATCCACTTATTCGTTTTCAAGGCCCGGCAATTAATTTTTTTCCGCCGAAAATTGGCCATTTTTTCGCGCAGCATTACATAACTTTCCCTATACTACGTATATCACTCCGTGTATACGTACGTATACGGGAAAGTAAAAAATCTCCGTTCCTCTAGGTTGGGGGTTACGGCGTAGGGCCAGCACCCCTACCCCGGTTAAAAAATGATGGATCGCTAAATGTCCCAGGAAAAATATAACCGGAATGTCCAGGAAACGACAATGCAAACGCAAACAGTTTATGAATATAGGAACATGGAACGTACGGGGTCTTAATCTGAAAAGAGTAGAAGTATTTGAAAAACTAAGGAAATGGAATGTGGAAATTGCTGTCTTGTCAGAAACGAACTAGTGATGCTACAAAATGACACAGACTTTCCCGTATTTGTTTTCTATTTCCTTGGGTCTTCGCTAGCTATTCGGAATTGCCACAAACTCTTTCTTGCCAGCTGTCATCTATCGCCGCCAAAAGTACATTTTTTTGGTCATTTTCTTAAATTTTTGGTTTCCTATTGGTAGAACGAAAATATTAATTCTAGAATATTAAAGAACACAACAAACCTAATCATAAATTGCAATTTTCTTTTAAAAATTATGTCCCGTTTAAGAGAAAATGGCGTTTTAGCGCTACTAAAAGTGCGAAATTTGAAGCTCATTTCCACAGAAAATGTTTGAGTTTTCCAATTTTTTTATTTGAAGTTATTTGAAGCATTTACATTCACAAATATAATAATGTTTACAAATTGCTGATAATGTGCATATTAAAAATGTGACAGATCTTTCAAAAAAATTACAATTATGTAATTTTTGAAAAAAATAACTCAAAAAAAAACTTTTCGCTATACTCAAGAGTGTAATTAACACTATCCGTTACTAAAGTTTCAAGAAATTGAAGCTATAAATGAGAAAATGGCGTTTGAGCGTTTCTGAAAATGCGAAATTTTGAGTTACTTTTCACAGAAAACGGTTGTATTTTCGAGAAACTTTACTTGACATTATTTAAAGCACATTTACTCGTAAATATAATAATGTGAACAAATCGCTGATAATGTAAATATTATCGACGTGAGAAACATGTGAAAATACTTACATTTTTGTAATTTTCGAAAAAAACCAACCTATAGAGCAATATGGATTTTATGCCATCTAATAGAGTACATTTATCACTATCCCTACCAAAAGTTTAAAGAAAAAAATTTGGAGCCACTTTTGATAAAATCTTGTTTTTGTATTTTTTTAAAATTGCACATATTGCACGAGAACTACTACAATTTTGAAAAACATTTGCATGACCTTTATGAAAGAACTCAATATGCAAAACAAATTTTATTTGAAGAAAAAATCTCTTGTCTTCAATTTTGTAGTTGATGAAAGATGCCAAAAAAAATTCAAACTTTTGCAATTTTCGAAAATTCAGAGTTATCCGTGAAAATTAGACCCATGTCATGTTAATAAGTGTATTTTACTCTATTCATACAAGAAATTAAAAGAAAAAAATTGGAGCCGTTTTTGAGAAAAGTTTGAAAATCCCCGGGGGGCTTCATATAAAGTACCACCAAATTTTGAAGAATCTTTTTTAAAATCTCAAAGCTTTGACTAGAAGCAGATAGACCGGGGAATATCTATTTTGGAAGAAATCGTACGTATGGTTTAGGTGCTAGTTCATAAACAGAGGGATAGACGGACAGACGGACGTTTCCCTTTCACATGGTTTTTCGATATCAAGAACCTAGAAAACAGGGTTTCTGGCTACACCACGTGTTAGGGGATTTTTTTCTTAATTTATCAACTGGTTTTATCCACTTCTTCGTTTTCACGGCTCGGCAATTAATTTTTTCAGCCGAAAATTGGCCATTTTTTCGCGCAGCCGATCTCCAAAATTGATATTTCCCAATCGATCTGACTGATCTCGTGGCCCCTTGAATCTGAAATCGATATTTTAATTTTGGGGGTACATTACATGATGCCGTGGGACATTTTCAAAATTTTCAAAAAAATGGTGCCAACAATTTTGACTAAATTTTGTTGTTGGATAGTTTGAAGGTCGTTTAAGGGAATGGCGCTGGTCTCCCTTTGGTTGAAAACTGTTTTTTTGAAAATTGAAAATAATTAAAATTGTTCGGCTCTTCTTACAACTACAATGATGAAGATACAAATGTTTTGCGTAATGAAATGTGTTCATAAAAAATAGATCTTCAAATAAGGTGATGTTTAATTTTTCAAAAATTTGCATAGTTTTTGCGAAATTTTGTGTCAATCATAGGCAAACTTTTTTTTCTTTAAACCATTTTTTTCTTAAAAACCACACGTTTTTGGTTGAGAACTTAGATAGCATAAGGGAAGCTTATAAGAATGGTGCAGGTTTCATGATGATCGTTAAAATGCGTGATTTTGCAAAAAAAAAAAGGGGGGACTTTTCTAACAACTACAATTGTGAAGATACTATTGCTTTTCTTGATGAAATATGCTCATCAAAAACAGATCTTCAAATAAGGTCATGTGCAATTTTTCCAAAATATGCGTATTTGTGGAGTAATTGGGCGTCAAAATTAATCACCCACTCGTCTAAGAAAACTTTAACCTAAGAGAATTTTAAGACAGTGCTAAAAAATGAGGTCTACGCCATTCTCTTAAATGACCTTCAGACTGTCCAACAACAAAATTTAGTGAAAATAGTTGACGTCATTTTTTTTGTAAATTTTGAAAATATCCTACGGCTTCATGTAAAGTACCCCCCAAAATTAAAATATCGGTTTCATATTCAAGAGTCCACGAGATCAATCAGATCGATCGGGGAATATCAATTATGGAAAAATCGGCCGAAAGGTTTAGTCGCCAGCGTTGTTCACAGACGGACAGGCGTTTTGCCGTCAATCGATTTTTCGGTATCAAGGGGCCATAAAACGTGGATTCTGGCTGCACCACGTGTTAGAAGATTTTTTTTCTAAATGTAATGACTGAATGTATCAACTTTTTCATAACCAGGGCCCTGTAATAAGAAATTTTCTGCCAAAAAAAACGCCATTTTTTTGCGCAGCGATACATAACTTTCCCTATACTACATATATACTCCGTACGTCTGCAACAACCTGGTTCGTGCGGCATCAGTCGTCTGTCTAGATCACTACGAATCGCCAGAAAATATTGCTTGAGATAGACGCCGAATGCTGTATTTTGGTGAGTTATTGAATTTTTAGTTTGCATTGAAATAAGAGTAATTAGTTTTCTTGTCTACAATTTTATTTTGAATTATTTTATCTTCGTGAAATGTCACATACACATTTCGTTATGATAGTGCTGCACACAGAGGCGTATCTACTGTATGACAGATATGGCACCTGCCATGTGCGCTATTTAGAATACATCTGCGGCAGCTCGGGCGTACCGTAAACTGCAGATCAGCTGTTTCTTTTAAATAACAACCCAAACATGAAGTATCCTGCCAGGCGCAAATTCTATGCTTACTATGGGCGCCTGTATGTTAGATACATCTCCTCATTGAACATTGTGAAACGAATTGAAGAAAATTCGATGATGTAACTCAATTATTACAAAAATACTTTGTATCCTTTGTGCACTTTGACAGGACAATTTATTTTTAATTACTATGAAGGATTTAGTGGTCTTTCCTAGGGATGTGGGTGGACAAATTGTTTGCTTCATCATGTGGTACCCATTAAAGCCGTTGGTCTATCAGTGGTGTTGAAAAGATTAATTATTGATAGTCTTGACACAAGACATTGGCAAGTGTTTTGAAATCAGGAATATTACTTGGAAACAGTTACGTGACCTAGGGCACTCTGGAAATCGTTTCAATGCCATCAAGATGGTAGAAAATTATTTAATTTTCTTATCACAAAAACATTTTATTGATTACTACTACTACTACTACTACTACTACTACTACTACTACTAGAGGAGAAGGTGGTAATATGAGCCCCCATTTTTGTTTGGACTTAAAACAATAAATTAAAGCCCTATTGTTTTTAAAACTATGGAAACTTACACTTCAACATTTTTGTAATCTGCATGCAAAATATTAACTTTCTTAACTGTTTAGAAAGTTGCTAGAAATCAATAATTCTCAAGAAGTCATATTTCGAAAAAAAAGTATTGGTGCTGGTATTATGAGCCCCATTAATATATTATTGAAATACTTGAGGTTAAAGAAACTAATTACATATTTACAAATACAAATAATATTTTATTACTTACACAAACTTACAATGAGATGAAAATGTATACAAATATTTATTTCATCTACAAAAATCACAAATGTAAGTGTCCTTTTCAGCCCCAGCACAGTCATTGTGAGCCCACATTTCGCACATAAGACACTGGACCCACAGTTCTCCGCGGTGGTCGGCTGAAAATAGTCCATCACAAAACATACAAGAGGTCTGGTCATCACCAGGGCTTTCAACCCCCACCTGTGTTTCCAAAACAGAGTCTCCTGACGTTATAGATTAGTCAGATTCTTCTGATTCCTCTCCTTGAAGAAGTTTCCGCTTAAAAGGCTCTTCATGTACGGTTTTTGTCCCCTTATGAAACTGTTTCGTGCTTCTCGTCTTTTCATTTTTACTTTTTTTATGTGCAGACATCTGTCTGTTTTCTCCAGCCGCCATCAGAGCATCCTTGTAAGGAGATGACGTGATAAGGGCTGCCTTTGAAAGTTTTGGGCCTTTGTTTGATATCCTTTTCTTTGGTTTTGGAACAGGCCAGATATCTTTTGGTGATACAGTGAATGTAGAATTTTTCTGATTTCTTTCATTAAGTCCTGAAGGACCCGCCAGTGCTAAGTCTTCAGCAGATGAGCCATTTCCAGATTGAACACAGCTCAAATGTGGAACTGACACAGATGGGTTTAGATTGTCCTTTTTTGGGCTTTGATTGTTCTCTTGTGGGGTTTTGTTGCCTTCCTGGGAGATTTTTGATCCAACGTTTTGCCCTGCTAGAGGAAAAAATGTGTGTTCATGTTTTGTCTTTTTTGCTTTTACCAGGGTTTTCAAATTTAGTTCCTCTGCAGAGGATGGGGCAAAATCTACAGCAGAAAAGACGTTCCTGTTGCATGGATATAATCCTGTGACTTTAAACCCATTCACATCAATTGCTCCGGTCTGGCAATTCTAATAAGCTTGACCCAACAATTCAGCAATATCGCAGGGTCCGACACATCTCTCACTATGGCGCATCCATTGCCGTATACTTCCACTGTACTTATGTTTTAAAGCCCCAAGAAATGTTTTGTCCAGAGGTTGCAACTTATGGGATGTATGTGAAGGCAAACTTACAATAGAAATGAAATTTTCTCTTGCAAGATTCACATCTAAATTTTTTGTGTGAGAGTTATGGCCATCCAGAATAAGGAGTATTGGATCACCTTTTGAGGGCTTAGCTTTATCAATAAAATGCTTTAGCCAGTCAGTGAAAATGTTTGATTGAATCCACCCAGATGGGGGACACCTTCCAATTGCTCCCGGAGGAGCACCCTTCATCAGAAGCTCGGTCATATTTTTCCTTGGAAAAATGAACATGGGAGGTATGAAAGTTCCACCTGCACTTATGCAGCAGATCACTGTAACCAGAGAGCCTCGTTCGGCAGAACTTAGTGCTCCCACTTGCCTTTTGCCCCTTAAACCAATCACTCGTGTTTTGCTTTGCACCACGGAGATGCCTGTCTCATCGACATTAAATACCCTATCTGGTGGGTATTTGTGCTTGGCATACTCGGCTTCTAAGATATTGAAGAAATTGTCTACTACTTCTGTGTTAAAGCCATTTGCTCTGGAAAATGATGTCGCAGTAGGTTTTAAAACAGCTAATACATGCTTGTGACGATTCATAAAATGGTCAAACCAAGCCCTACCAGCTAATCCATTTTGTGTGAACAGGTGTTTAATACCGTTTCTTTCACAAAGTTGATACGCTACCCTGCGAACATCTTTTCTGGTAAGACCGTAGAATTTGCTTTCCATGACAAGCAAGTACTCGACTAATTCTTTTTCCTGCTCATCCCCTAGAATAGGTTTTCGTCCTAATTTGGTTGAAGCTGCTTCTTCTGGGGGCTTGTCAACACGAACAAGCCTTTGAAGAGTAGGTCTTGGAACGAGAAACGTTTTGGAAGCCTTTTTCAAACCCGTTTCTTTGCTCCTGTCTTAATCGCTTTAACCATGTCTTCAGTATTCCTTTTTCCGCTTTTGGTTTCGGCCCTAGTACCTTTCGTGGCATCTAAAACAAAAAAGTACGAACGCAAGTTGTAGTGTATGTAATATGAGCCCCTTCAAATTTGGGGCTCATATACCAACCTCAGTTCGGGGCTCATTTTACAACCATCGCCATATTAAAATTCTGCTAACCAAAACCAATCTTTGACACGCTCGAAATTACAAATTACCGGCATAAAATCAATGCTTAAATCATACTTTATTTCCTTCGTTAGCAATTAAAGCAGGTCTAAGCGAATTCAGTTAGTAATTAACAGCCAAAGACGTACCTTTTTCAGAATAGAGAAATCACAAACACGTCTGCTACTCATCAGCTCTCATTCACAACTGAACCAGAGCACTCTGATGGCGAAAAATACATTAATCTAGTAGTTAAACCCGTTTCCCCAAGAGTGTGTGCAATGTATGAACAGATATTAAGGGGGCTCATATTATATACATTGCTCATATTACCACCTTTACCTCTACTACTACTACTACTACTACTACTACTACTACTACTACTACTACTACTACTGCAGGCAGTATATTGCTACCACTGCATGCAAAAAGCGAGAAGCGGACAGTCTTCTAAGGTTATCGGCTCTTCGCACATCTCCGCGATAGCAAAGAACTATAGTTGTATTTGATGTTAACTGTACTTAGTGTAAATCGCGCCGTCATTGCTTCTTTTACAACTCGGCATTAGCCGGGGGAGTGAAGCGGCGTTGCCAGCACGCCGCGCGCTCGGCTAGACTATCAGCGCTGCCGCCTGGAGCGCAAGTCTCGACCGGGCTGTTTCAACTGGATGCGGTACGCGTGGCTGCCGCATGGAGCGCAAGCGTCACCGCATAACTACCCTGGTTGCAGTAGCAGCAAATATTATGAAGACAATACAGGACACTTCGCGATATATCGAGAAACATCCATCGGATGGAAGAACCTGGTAATAACTCATACACCCTAAGCTCAGTGCTCTGTTGGTGTTTGTTGTCTGCTTGATTTCTTTTCATTTGATTGTCTTTCTGGTCGATTTCTGGAAAACATATTTTGCAACACTATTCTTTACATCATTCTACGTATGGCAGGAAACAATTCTGGAGTTTTTGGCTTTATTATAAAATACAGCAGAACTCGCGTTCGTTCTTCACATTTCCTCATGATAAAAACAGATAAAAATTGAAAGAATCTTGAACATGAATGAAGTTAGTTTATACAATTTGACTTCTCTTTGTAATAAAATGCATTAAAAACTATAACATTACTTAATTGGGAGACTACTTGCACATTGCCATTCCCAATGCCATGCGTAACGAACATTGCAGAACTGGATAACACTGAAGATATTCCTAAAAGTTTCGTACAGAAAAATGCTGAGTCCTATGTATGTGGCTGGTTGTGTAGTACCGTGCCATATGATGGTTGTAGAAATGCTTAACAGAATTTGGATGAAAAGTATAAATTAAGAAACTCGCATATTCTGATTAAACAGTATGTGAATGCCACGCTTTTCTACCCAAATGAATTCGCCATTAGTTTTCTAAGACTGAATATGTTTTCAATAAACACTTTTTAAATTGTTTACGTAATTATAAATATCAATATTGCATGAAAATATGTTCCCTCCGTGAAGTAGGTCATTTTTGATAAATATTACAGATTCGTAAATAAATAGACAAGGCAATGGTAAGATTCCCAGCTCAATGAAAAGAGGCTTGCAGGAATCACGTGGAAGGCATTTTTTTATTATTCGAATAATTTTCTTTTGCAATCTGAAGGTCTGAATACTACAGGATGAGCTTCCCCAGAATATTATGCCATATCTCAGGCGGGAAAGTACATTTGCAAAATAAACGCAACGACCTGCATGAAGGCTGACAGAATTTGAAAGAATTCTGAATGCGTAGCAAAATGAACTTAATTTAGTGTTTAATTCTGTTACATGTACATTCCATTTGAGGTTTGATTGAATTGAAAGACCTAAAAATTTTGTTGCCTCAACATCAGCTAATTGCATATTATTCATTTTCAATGGAACATGCGATTTCCGATTTGAAATGCAAAAATGCATTGAAACAGTTTTTCTTTCGTTAACAATTAATTTGTTATTATTAAACCAATTTGAAACTTCTGAAATTGTACTATTTACTGCTTCTTTTTTGCAAAGAACATTCGTGTCATCAGCAAACAGAACCGTTCTTCCATTTTTAATAGACGAGGGCATATCGTTTACATATAACAGAAAGAGAATAGGACATAAGATCGAACCTTCTTAGAACACGAGTTCAACCAAAATGGAATATGGCGAAACTAGATGAAGATAGGTTCACCGAGATAATGACAAGTGGAGCCGAAGTGGTAGCCAATAAATACCACGGGCGGGAAGGAACGCAAAACGCTGAGAACAGAGCTAATTCCACCATGAAGCTCATTGAGCGCGCATGTAAGGCGGCGATGCCCCGGAATAACAGGGCGCCTGCCTACTGGTGGAACGATGAGATTGCAGGCTTAAGAAAACAATGCGTACAGTTAAGGCGTAGGGCCCAAAGAGCAAGAAGGGAGGATGCTGAAAGGCTCTCCGCTGACCACCGCACTGCTAAGCACTGCTAACACTTCAAAAAGCGATTTAAAAAAGCAAGATTTGTAAATGGCAATGTACAATAAAGGAAATAGACAACGATCCTTGGGGCCTCGGCTATAAAATTATTATGAAAAAATTCGGATGCCTGACTAACATCGCTATGGACACGACGACAATGGAGGATGTGGTGAATGCACTATTCCCCACTCACCCAAAAATATTTGACACCAAGATAGCAGTACCACCCAGCGATATCCCGCTCTTTACCGAAAGCGAGCTTTCACAGGCGGTTGAATCGCTTAAAAACAGAAAAGCACCAGGTCCTGACAGTATACCAGCAGAAGCGCTGAAAGCAGCGCACAAAGCATGTCCTGGCTTGATGCTAGATATGTACAACGACTGCCTGAAACATGGCGTCTTCAGCACCCGATGGAAGATTGCTAGGTTGACCCTCATCAACAAGGCAAAAGGAGAAAGAAACTCGCCGTCATCATATAGACCATTGTGCATGTTAGATACGGCTGGAAAGGTATTCGAGAAGCTGCTACAACCTCGACTACTGAAAGCAATAGAAGATGCAGGGGGCCTGTCCCAACGACAACACGGATTCCGAAAAGGGCACTCCACTATCCACGCAATTGCATGGGTAGTCGACACAGTAGAGAGGGCCCAGTCCGGAAATCACCACTCCCGGACGCTCACACTACTTGCTATTTTAGACGGCAAGAACGCATTCAACTCTGCTAGATGGAGTGACATGCTCAATGCTCTCGAGAGAAGATTTAAGCTACCAGTATACTTGACGTGTCATGAAAAAGTTATTTAAAGGATCGCACACTCCTATACGATACAGACCAAGGCTAAAGAACCAAAGCACTGTCAGGAGGCGCTGCACAAGGTTCGATCCTAGGACCGTATCTATGGAATGTCACGTACGACGACCTTCTGAGATTGGAAATGCCTAGAGATACGGAGCTCGTTGCATACGCTGACGATGTGGGTGTGCTCATCACAGCGCATACCGTAGAGGAAACACAACGTCATCTAAATGAAGCATTGCGACGCATAAAAAGATGGATGAACGAGCACTCTCTGTCACTTGCAGAAGCAAAGACCCAAATCGTTGTTTTTACAAGGAAACGTATACAGATGAGTGTCACACTCACGGTCGGAGAAACAGATATCCAAACTGCATCAAGTTTGAAGTATCTGGGGGTCATACTTGACACGAAGTTGAGCTACTGGCCTCATGTACAGCGAGCAGCAGACAAGGCCGCGGAAGCCACAAAAGCACTAAGCCGCTTGATGGCAAATACTAACGGGCCAAAATGTAGTAAGTGGCGCCTCCGTATGTCAGTAATGACATCAATTTTACTTTACGGAGCAGAAATATGGGCCAAAGCTCTAGAAATAGAGAAGTACCGCAAACGAATGGCGGCTGTGCAAAGACGTGGAACACTGAGGGTCTCGTGTGCATACCGCACAGTGTCTGAAGCAGCGGTATTAGTGATAGCGGGCACGCCCCCAATAGATCTTCTCGCTCAAGATCGCCAAGACATCTGGTGCAATCAAATAGTTAACGACAGGGGCGGAGCAAAGAAGGTAGCCCGCCAAGAACTCTTCGAGAAATGGCAGCAAAGATGGGAAGATGGGAATTATGGAAAATGGACGAAAAGACTGATCCCCCGACTGGACACATGGCTAAACCGCAAGCATGGGGAGGTTACCTATTACCTTACTCAGCTCCTTAGCGGCCATGGATGTTTCAGAAAGTATCTCCACAAAATGCAGCAAGTCAGCAGCCCTAAATGTCTCTACTGCAATAATGATGACGACGCACTACACACTTTCTTCACGAGCGAAAGATGGGAGGAAGAAAGAATTCGTCTCAGCAACGAATTAGGCGCAGAGCAAATAACACCAGGAAACATCATCACTTTGATGCTGCGCAACTCCCAATCTTGGTGTGCAGTAGCAGCCTTTGCGGAGTGCATTCTGAGACGCAAAAATAGTGACAGTGACAAGTTAATAAACTCAAGGCGAAACTAAATAGAAAGAGAAGCCCGGAAGGGCAATGAGAATCGACACTGCCCTGAAGTAATGCTAACGCAGTAATCACGTCGATTAGAAAGGGTTAGTGAGTTTAGTGAGTAGGAGCCTCACACTTCTTCGGGAGAGCGGTGCCTCCCAAGTGTCCATGATGGATTCTCACAGTTTCCCTCGTAAAAACTAAAAAAAAAACAACAAAAAAACTACTACTACTACTACTATTATCATCATCATTATTATTATCATCATCATCATCATTATTATCAATGTCATTATCATCATCGTCTTTATCATCATCATCCTGTTTTTAATGTTTAACATGCGACTGATTTGAAGAGAGATGTAAAAATAGGAAGTTAAAAACCAAGCACTTATTTTCAAAGAATTTCTTTAGGTAAAGTTCTCTAACTCTTCTGAGGCAAAGCAAAACATTTCAAAATAATTAAGGACAATAATAATTAATTTTAATAACGCGCTAATATCTACTTACCTTGTACCTAGTTTGATGTCAGTTAGAAATTTTAAAAAATGTATTTCTTATGTATAATGATTTTATGAATATATTTCAAGATCATTCTTTATTAATTCAATGTTAATAAAATACGTGTTTCATATTCTATCCATTTTAGACTAGTATTTTGATGTTTTAGATATAAATAAATGTATGAAATATCTCTTGTGAGGGATCTACTATTTCTTTATAGAGATGGTTTTTACTTTTTCTGTTAATAAAAAAATATAATAAATTTACTTAACGGGGGCAAATAAAGGTATCTAAATAATGTTTGTCCAGAGCTGATGATTCTATGGTTCTATGATATTTATGGTCCTATGATGGTTCTATGATGATTCTAAGATAGATTTGAATAAGGTAACTTATTAAAACATTAAATTAAAACTCTATCAAATTCAAAATAGAAGAGAATGTATATTTACAATAATAAAAAAAAACTTTTAAAATATTGTTTTTTTCAACTGAAATAACGATAAAACATTTAGCTCATTTCACAATTTTCAGTAATGATTCCTGTGTATGTCTTCTTCACCTTTCAAATAACAGAATTCCTTCCTTCAGTTCCAGTTCTACGTAGTATACACAATTTGCTATAACCACTCTTCCAAATATCCATTTAAGTTTTGGTAATACTGTCCTCAGTCAATACACCACCAATACAACATGGCATCTGTTACATCAAAATACTCCTCTTAATTATATCAATCTGATTAGAGTGTTGTATTAAACTTGACATTCTTCCTCAAGAACAAATACAGTAAAACCCCGCTAAAAGAGACCCCGTTATAAGAGATTCCCGCGTATAGTGGACAAGATTTTATTGCCCGCCATGCGTTTCTTCTCGCTTGTAAGAGACAAAGCGTGGAATTTTCCTCCAGGTGACTCAGGAATTTCCACAGCGTGGTAAGGGTTGGGACGCGTGCTTAAAATAGGCTGGAGCAGGGGTTCGGAACACCAGTGCCACCGGCGGGTGGGGAGGTGTGCGAAGTTCTCGTGAAGATAGCTCATTCTGTAAGCTTCGTGTCTTTTGGCAACAAGGAAGACGCCTATAGTGCGACTTTTGTAACCGTGCCTCTAGAAGGTATCAGCTGTTTACGGTTTCATCCAATCGGAAGCTTCTGTCGCTAGTGACGTCACGATGGTGACTTTCAAGCTCTCGATTAGATGAAACCGTCAGCAGCTGATACCTGCCAGAGGCTGAGATGAATAAATCACAGTATTTTGCTTTTAGTGTTTTGACCAGTGTTTCCAATTGTTACTTTCTCGTATACGTACGTATATACGTAATGTAGAGAAAGTAATGTAATGCTGCAGAAAATGGACTTCGAGATTTTAACAGAATGCATGTTTTGGGGTCCCCTGATACCGAAAATGTTTTTTTCGTTGAAAACTTCCCTTCGTCCGTCCGTGAATAACGCTAGTGCCAAAACTATCCGTACATTTTTTCCCAAAATGAACATAACGCGATCGATTTGGTTCCGCTCGAAACTGCGGTTTTGAAAACATTCCAATTTTTGTGGATACTGTACATGAAGTGCATGGGACATTTTCAAAATCTATCCAAATTTTTTCTTTAAATTTCTTCTAAGAATAAAGTGAAATTCACTTATAGAGGTGGCATTGTTAGGATTTTCACTGTTAACTTTAAATTTTCGAAAATTGAAAAAGTTTGCAGTTTTTTCAAGGTTTTTTCTACAGCTACAAAATTGAAGATAGAAATTTTTTCTTATAATAAAAATTTTTCTCTAGAATTAGGTTTTTCATTAATGTTATGTACTAAAAAAAAAGTTTTCACGTAATATCGAGTGAAATAATAAACATTTACAAAAACAAGATTTTATCAAAAACGGCTCCAAATTTTTTCTTTAAACTTTTGGTAGTGATAGTTATAAAGGTAATTTATAAGACTCTTAACATAATTTTGCTCTATTCTTTTGTTTTTTCCACAAATTACACAAATGTAATTTTTTTATAACTCTCTTGTCAATATTTATATTAGCGGTGATTTTTCATATAATCCATTTATGAGCACATGTGCTTTAAATGTCATAAAGTTCACCCAGTAGATCTGGTTAAATGGGCCCTGGAATCAACTAATTTATGTTTATTCAAGTTTAAAATAAGTGTACAAATCATACTAATTCACTAAAAATATGGTAACATCTCATTAAACACATAAAAAACACATTTCCCACTTATAAGAGTTCCCGCTTATAAGAGACAAAATTCCATTCCCCAGGTGTCTCTTATAAAGGGGTTTTACTGTATTTTCTATCTGCTTCTTGATGTATGTCTGTCTCTTTAAGTCGACAGTCTCCATGACATCAAAACATTGCCACTCTGTGATTTTTTATTCCAGTAGGCCATGTTTATAATTGTGTTCACTTTCCCGTCAAATATGAACAAAATATAACACCTAATTATGACTCGTTACATTACCTGTTACCCATTTGTGTTTATACGCTCTCTTTCTTGTTATAAATTATATATACAATTTATGTTTTCTGTGACATTAAGCTAAGAATATAACAATCTGTCAAAAGTATGTAAATTTAGGTCAAAATCGATGATTAATAAATCTAACATACCAAATAAAGCAGGAATGCATGCACTTTTTCTTTGGGGCGAAACTTGTTGTAAAAATAGTTCTTTATGACGCAGTAGATTTTTTGATTCTTCCTATTTAGCCTATTGTGGCATCTGCTTGCAATAGGTGATATGTACTAGATTCGCTTCTCTTTACAATATATCAAGTAATGAGCAATTTTCATTTTATGTTATCTATTAATGTAAGATATATTTATACATTACTTACAGATTGTTGTATATATCCACCCTTATTTTGGGCCTGATGTGATCTTTACAAGTCTTTCCCCAACATCTCTGTCCTTTTTGACTTCAACTGGAATAATTGGAGAATAACAACATTCCTCCAAATAATGAAAGTTTGCGATCCTAATCTATTCTTCTATAGGAGTTCCCCTCCTTATTCTTGATGGGACTGTATATACATTATAACACATATGTGAAGAATTTGATCAAAATTTATTGCCTCCTTAAAAGCTTAATCTGAGAAGGTGTTTACAAAAAAAAATAATCTTCACTTTACTAGGGTCATTCCACAACCCTGAGTACCATCAAGTGGAATGACTCCATTTAAGTAAAGATTAACATTTTGAGTTAACACCTTCTTGCCCAAAAATTCTGGCGGAATTATTACATTTTGATTGGTTTCTCCAAATATGTTAATTTTCCTATAATTTTCTTATACTCAACTGAAGAGGGTCCAAAAAATGTTTCAATGGACTGAAATAATGAATAAATATTATACAATGTCATTAACTATTGTTGTAATCATCTTGTGCTTGTGCTTGTTACTTTGTTGTAGGATTTTTTTAAAATTATGTATTCTTTAGACATGTTTAATCCATTATGCCCATCAATTACTGTTCTTCCTTCAATATGTATATCTTATACAGACAAAACTTTTGAGAAAAATTATGTTGTCTGGGTCCAACATGCTGGCCACATCAAAAACCACTGTCAGCTGGTCTTAAGTTATTTTGAGATTATTGTGCCCTATTGTCTGTAAAAAGTAATTCAGTAAGTTTTATGAGGCACATTTTTTCCATTATCCTTTTTTAGCGAGCATCTACTTGAAATTTAATTGTATATATACAGGATGTCCAGGGAGGAAATGTCAAAACTTGGAAAATAAGCTCTTGAGACAATTCTAAGCATATTTTGTCTAATAAACTACGTGGATATTCCGAATGGTTGAGCCGCAATGAGCACTCAAAGTTGGTTTGAAAAATGATTTCTAGGCAAAAATTTGCATTATGGAAGCATAGAAACACTTCAGAAACATGTAAATTGTTTATTATTTACAAAAGAAATTAGTATATTTGCTCAGACAGAAAAATTAAGCGAGAAATAAAAAAGCAGTCAAATTGTGTAAATTGGGTGCTTTTTTATTTCTCACTTAATTTTTCTTTCTGAATAAATATATTCATTTATTTTGTAAATAATAAACAATTTATACGTTTCTGAAGTGTTTCTATGCTTCTATAATGCAAATTTTTTCCTATAAATACATTTTTCAAACCAACTTTTGAGTGCTTATTGCAGCTCAACCATTTGGAATATCCTCATAGTTTATTAGACAAAATATGCTTAGAATTGTCTTAAGAGCTTATTTTCAAAGTTTCTACATTTCCTCCCTGAACATTCTGTATTTAATATATGTATATATATATAAATGGTTCACTTGACATAGCAAATTTTAACTTAATCAAACAAATCTGAAATACATCACAATTGATTAAAATTCACACTGACATTGCAATTGCATAAGTTCTGAAGTTTCTGTTACTGTTTGAACAGTGATCTTCCTTCTCTCTTCAATAGAATCCCATCCTAGGCCAGATTGGCCATCTGTCCATTCTGGCAAGTGCCAGTGACACTGTGAAACCAGTGATTTTGGATAGTTTTTGTATGCAAAACGAGGGCCAGTTACAAAAATAATATAATTTCAGTGTTTGGGAAATGAAGTTTATAGATATTATACAAACGTAACAATCTGTAGAAAGATATGTAGAAAAGAAATATCATCAATAATTTTAGATATTTATGACCTAGTCTATAATATAATTAAAAACTTTTGGTGCTTCCTGAGCAGCAAGGACCCTAAGCACATGCATGGTGTGTTTGTATATTAATTCACCACAGCTAAACACATTTATTAATAGAGAGAGGATTTTTTTGCCCTGAAAAGACTTGAAATATGCTTTTAACAATATGCATTTATGATCTAAAAATTATGAATTATGCACTTTAATGTGCCATTCAATTTAAACAATATTTCATTTTCTGTATAAATCTTACTTGATAAAATTTTGGGAGCTTGCTTGGAATGAAGAGATATATTTTTGTGCGAACACAATAATGATAATAATAATAATAATAACAATATTAATCTACCTACATTGTGGAAGAAACAGCTAAAGTAAATATTCACCTCAGTGAATTACATTGAATGTCATGTTGTAATTCTTCTGCCTGGTTTAAAATATATTGTAACAAGAAATATCCTACATTTGCATCAATATTTTATAATCTATAGAAAAAGAGAAAAACACAGAAGTAAATAATGCTGATGTATTTTCATCTTACAATTTCACTTTATTATTACAATTTCAATGCTGCATTGCAGTATGTTACAAATACCAAATGCATTTGGGCAAGTGTAAAAGCCTGGCAATTTTCTGTCATTAGGGACTTGAACATGGAGAAGCATCTTTCGCATCTTGGAAATTAGAGGCACGAACTTCGAAAAGCACAGATCATTTGGCTGCAAATCTTCTTCCATATTCTCAACAAAAATGTTCTTTCCAGACAGTACATCATTAATGCAACTTAAGGACTGGAATTCCGTGTTGTTGTTTTTTTCCAGCACTTTTTCAATTTTCATAGAAAATGCCCTACTTTAACGAAACATGCAAAACATGCACAAGTATTAACATAGCATCCAATTCTAACCAAATGTTAAAAAATTTCATTTAGTTATCCCTTGAAGCAAATTATATAAATTTACAAAATCATACAAATCTGCTTTGTGCTAATTTAATTTCTGTATAAAGTTTTGCCTTGCCATCTGTTGAAAACCTTTTTGTGTGTTATGGACCAATAATTTTCATTTCTGCTAGAGTTATCATCTGTGATCCTATATATTATTATATGTGTAATTACAACCTTTAATTCCCTCTAAAGTGTTGATTAAAAACCCTTTAAATGTTGATTAGAAATGATTCAATTAGCTTTGGTCATTCATTTTTTCTCAAATTATTTCTTTGAAAACTACATATGAGTGATTTGAAACATTTGAAAGTTCCCTGCAAAAATTCAAATTTATCATTAATTTTTAAATTGGTTTCAAAGAAGATGGATATTTTTAACTTGAATTCAAAGAAGTTTGGGGAGAGTCTATTGAATAATTATAGGGAAAAGATAGAAATTTAGGAGACTAGATTGTAAAGGATTACTGTTTTGTGAGATCTAGGTTTCTCTTCATACATAAATTCTAAGAAAATTATCCTTTATTTCAATATACAAACATTTTAGACATTGTAACAAGTATAACTTGCCAAATTTCCATTTTATTATGAAGATAATCAAAATTATTTAAATGAGAAAATTGACTAGATGCACAACATATTTACAGAAACCACATGCATCATTTTTAAGAACATTATAAGTCAGCAGCAAACACTTTCAAAGATAACAGGTACAACATAATTGCATGCTAATATGTATCCACTTGATAATAACAGTTAACAAATAGAATTAAAGAATTTTGTCAACAACATGATTTTTCAATAGATTTTTTCCTTTTTTCTACACATAGCTTAACACAAAGTTCAAGTTCATAAGTTCTTGTTCCCAAAAGAAGTATTGTTGCCTTTCTTTCGATGTAAGGATGAGTTTTTAAATAATTCTCCACTTGAAAGTTCAGTTATTCAGTGAATTTAAGATAAAGAGAGACCCATTTTCTGGATAGCCAGAGTTGCAATCCAGTTGGAGTTTACAGTGTATTTACATTCTTAATGTATTAGAAGTTTCTGGCCAGTTCTATTTTGGAGAATTCAGACTGTTTCTGCACTCTTTTCTGTAATGAAAGGAAATGATTAAGAGGTAAGGCAAGAAGAGTGATGTTGCCAATATGATGTTTTAAAGGCCCAGCTTTCATGTATTCACACCTATAATTTCAACCAATTTTCATAACATACATAGTATTACATCATAGTTCTATGGTAGTTTATTTTCATCAGATCTCAAAAATCTAATTGCTACAACATGTATAAGATACATGACCACTGGGATTGCACTTTATCAGTGGAGAAATGTATTTGTGTACTGAAAACTTTCTTTTTTATCATGTTTTGTAACATTGGATGTAAGATGTTCATAAACATCTTTTTTCCTAACAATTTTGTTAAAAATCCATTTCTTTATTTAAAAATGAATTGTTTACATTTTGGTTGATGTTTACTCTCCACTTCAAACTTCAATGTGCGTTTAAATATTCACTTGTCATCTGTTAATTATCTCTTGTAAGCAAAAGCTTCTGAAACTAAAGCACTGCTTCTGTGGCAAACTATTTCCTTTGTTTTCTTAAAAAAGTATACATATTAAAAAGTTTCTTATTAATTTACCAAGACCCTGACCTACCAAATGTTAGATCTTACCTGCTAGAATAAATGCTTATAAAATTTTTTACAAAATTATTTCATCTTGAAATGTTTATTTTACATATCACACTGGCCTTCATTTGAGTGTTGGTTCTTTTAACTTATGGTTATTTTGTTTGAATGGAAGAACAAAATGAATGAAAGTTCATAAATGAAAATGAATTTTTCTTTTAAGTCCTGGAACTTCTAATCTAATTTTTAATGTATTATTTGGGAAGACATATACTGGCCATTTGAAATAAAAAACAACGGGCAAAACAATGCACATATGTTAACAATAATTTGTTGCAAGTTGTCTTACCATTACTTAGTGATAGATCAACAAACTACATGAAAAAAGTAACTTTGTTGACTTACCCTATTTTTTATTGAGTATTTGCTAAAGTAGCAAAATATTTCAATTCCTTGGATGTAATAATAATTATTGGATAATCACTTTTCTTTTCTCAATGATTATGAATATTTATTTTCAGTGATACAACATTTGTAATGTTGCATACCAAGAAGTTTATAGTAATACTATGATATATTAACAGATTTATTGTTATCATTGAAATAAAACAGTTTGTCTTTCTTCAGTTCCCCGTTGAGTTCTGATTATATGCTATTCCTTTCTTTCAACATGATAATAATGTCCTAATACATTAAAATACACACTTCACACAGCAGCAACTTAAATTAATAATATAATCCCTTTGGCTATGTTAAAAATTATTACTTAACACATAATTTACACCAAGAAACAGTTATTAATGTAATGCACAGTCATGTTGTGATAATATAAACATCTACTGAAACAACACATATCACAGAGAGGAGTAGTTCCTAAACCGCCACTACATATTTTCTACAGTGGAAGATGTCAGCACTTAAGTATTTTCAAATTAGTTAACCAAATGAGGTTAAGTTGAGTCTCAGGTCAAAATCAGCCATTATTTATGACAACACAAAGAAATTCTTACTTTTAGGCTACACATAGAGCTATTTTCAAAGAATAGATTTTAAGATACATAAAAAAATGAGTGACTGCCTCATTCTCTCTGTTTACTTCTCCATTTTTCACTTAGTATTTAAGGATATAATATTATAGTATTTACTATAAAGTACTTGCCCTTTTCTTTTTGTTATGAGGTACTTCAGGTGAATGGTTCAGTGTGAGTGAAAGGAGCTTAAGAAGCCATGAAGGAAACAAACTAGTCTTAGAATGTCTGTTCTCGGCTTCTGCTTAATTCTTAAAAAAGAATGTCTGTGAAGACAGCAAGAAATTTTGATTTCTTGATTGGTAAGGATTCAATAAAATTACTTAGACTTTCTGCTCTGGCACTCCTGGTTGTAGGTATAATGGTATCTGGTATGAATTTGCCACAAATTTGAACTAGAATGTGTATAATTTGTTTGTTGAAGTTGTGTTAAATCTAGGGACACTGCATGGAATTTTAAAAGGAGTAGCACATTAGGCAGTCATTTTTGTGAATTAGCACTGTTATTTAAATTTTATAAAATATATAATCTAATCCAACTTTGGTTTCGTATGTAGTTCTAGAGCAAGGTTCTTCAGTAATTTCATTTGTTATTGGAAATGCATTGTTTTAGTTCAATGAAAATAATTTTTCTGATAGAAATACAAAGTTTTATACAGAGGAGCTTTGACTAATTGCACTAATTTCTAGAATAACTAGAATTTTGACACATGAATACAGCAGTGTTTGTTATTAGAAATTCTTACAAGAAATTCCGACTGAATAGAAATTGTGGTAGGTTTCGGAATTAGATTGTAAATTGTAATAGTATGCCTACTTTCTCACGGTTCTCAATGTTTGTGAATATGAAATCATTGTTTTGTTAAAATGTGTGCAACATTTTAACTCTAATTCAGAAATGCACCAACAAGATTCCACTGCAGTTGTTCTTTGGGCGAATAATAAACCATCATATGTGAAACCACAAACTTGAATGTATGATTTCCTGTTGATTTGTGGCCTTTTTAAGTGCTTGTGAGGGAGTCTGCTTGATTGATACATTAATTGCCTATTGTCAAATCGTTTAACTATTTTCTATGACACTCTAAATGACACTCATTGAGCGCTGACAGTCTCCTTCTAGTGCTCTCTTTTAGAAACGTTTCTCAAATTGCGATGGCACCATCCGGACCGGCGCGATGGAGGTTCAACTAAACCTAATGGACTTCATTGGGAATGCTCATTAATAGTTCAAATACTGTCCGGTAACAACTTCAGAGGAGCAGTTGGCGGCATCGGGTTTCTCGTCAACGTGCTCGAGTGGTCTTGGAACCCGAGAGCCGTGAGATCGATTTCTTCGGGAGACTGGTCCCCCGTACCCCCTTACTCAGAATTGCTCCCTTCTCTGCAATTCTTGCATGTACGACGTTAGTTCATCCTCCAGAGCCCCTTTTTCTACGTCCCTTAAACTGCTGTTGCTGACATTGCTGTTCAGACTATTAGAGCTCATGCTCACCGGCATCATGTTAAATGTTTCCGCCGATGGCATGACAGAAATATCTTGCACCATGACGGCAGGCGAATAAGTAATGGTTAGGTGTTCGTCTTCTTTGGGATTAGCGGAGGAAGAAACGCAGTTTAAAATCTTCCAGAAGTTTTGATTGTGGCGGTTTTTCAACGGGCTGAATTTATTTTCGGAGATAGACAAACGAGATGACAGAAATGGTTTTTGGCTGCTGTGAGTGTTCTGTCGGGAGAATGCAGGCACGACCGTAGCCTTAATGTTGGATTCCTGACCATGTCTGGCACTGAGCATGATGGAGAGGGGACGCTGGTACGTAGGATCCATTCCAGTGCCTGGGGAGGTATCGTTGAAACTGAAGCTGCAGTCCGCGTGTGGTCCTTTGCGTGGCGTCTGAAAAAACAACAGAAGAAGCTATTAATAATTATGTAAGTCCAGTGCTCGGATCAGTGAATGTTATATACTCTCTGGCTCGGATTCTGATGTCATGTCATCATTCTAGACGTGGCTAACTTGTAAATTAATGTTAATCATGTCATATTGTAGGAGATAGAAATGTACAGTTATTAGGTAATTTCTTGTAAACTTTTAAAATTTTGAGGTCATTTTTTGGATCTTTATTTTATTTTTGTCATTTTTAGGCATTTCGTTTCATTGTCGTGTTTTTTATTGGTAAATATTTCAAGAATTTACAATGACAAACTAAAACAAAATTTTTATTGTATCGTCAGTTAATGCGAAATTCACTACTGTAGTGGACTCCTTTTCGAACTCTAGAAATTACACGGATCTTTGGTAATTTCTTTGACCTTTCAAAATTAACGGTTGGAAGGTCGGAGCTAAGGATCACATTTCCGTCTAAAATGAAAACTTTATATTAAATATATTTTTATGTAAATAAATACACTCAATAGTCCGCTAAAGTATACGTAATGGGCTCGAGCATTTTAATGGCTTTTGCTATGGACACGTCCTAAATTCGATGTTTAGATGGTTGGTTGCTAACGAAATAACAAAAACGCATTTTATAATGAGACGACAGTTGCAGATATCGATGCAAGCACCTAAACGTACTCATTACAACAAAAGAGAAACAAGTGAAACCTGTTCCGAAGTATATAATTTTCTCTAAACAAGACAATGACCTTGACAGTCACATTTCGAAGTAGACAGCATTTTAATTGTTCATGTGTTTCCTCTACATCGGTCTCGAAGATCAATGTACAGGGAATTTATTTCTTTTACCATTGCATTGAATTTATTTTTTAAATTGGTTGTTAGCTTATTGTCAGCTATAAAAACTAGTTGTGCTCTAGAATGGAGCAAGTTCTCTCGTAGTTTGTTTCCGAATCCCTTCAACCTTGGTTAGCTTTTCGTTTTTGCCACATCCTCTTCCCAGCTAATATCGATCGGCGCAAAAAGTTTTTTTCACATTTTCTCAATTTTCGGTCCTCTAATAGTAAAACTGAAATGCGACTTAAAGAATATAGTATTGTAGTAGAGTAAAACTTTATTTTTACTGTCTCGCTACGGAGTAAAGAGAAAGTTATGTAATGCTCTGCGAAAAAACTGCGGATTATCGGCAGAAAACTCTCATTACAGGACCCTGGTAACGAAAAAATGAATAAATCCGGTTGCTAAATTAAGAAAAATATTCTCTAACATCTAATGTATCCAAAATCCATTTTTTATGGGTCTTTGATACCGAAAAATTGAATTTTGACAAAACGTTCGTCCGTCTGTGAGCAACGTTAGCGGCTCCAATATTGATATTTCAAGCTGTGGTCAAATACAACAGAGACAGTAATGAAGTATACCAAATTTTGTTGAAATGACATTGTTCCCGCGTGGAAGAGATAAGCGCAAAGGCGAGCTCACACTCATAGATATCCATTAATTTTTTTTGGTACGGTAATATTTTTGGCAACTGATACATTTATGAGGCAATGTGTACACCGACGCTGGGACGAATGATGGTATTACATATAATAACTATTGTATTTATTATAGCTTGATTATAATTTCACAAGCATGTGTACGTTGACACACATTTTTGAGAACTGAAAAATATAGTTTTTTCAAAAATCTGGGGCTTGCTTGGTAATTAGTTTCAGAAAACGTTTCATACAAAATTTGTAGGAAATTTTACCCTCTTGAAAATGCATTTGAAACATTTTTCTACACGACTTAAGATTAAAGAACTACAGAGAATAAAACGAAACGTCAGAAAAAATACCGTTTTTTCGGGCATCTCGGAGTTAGCACAGGGTCCGTGAGGTCGAAAACTTTGGTGTATGGGTGCATACAACATACTCAAAGATTGAACTCTGATATGAAATGCTTAAAGTATTCTTTCTATCCCTAATTATTTTAATGTTGACATTTTTTATGAAACGTATTTTCAATATATTTTGCTTGGCAAGTTTTAGTGAACATTGAAGCCATTTCTTGCAATACAATTGGGACACGACTTCATAGCCCTGGTGGCAGAAGAAAACAGTTGATTTGTTGAACTACGTAATATTTGGGCTTAGCTTTTGCACAAATAAAGTCTTGAAGATGACTTAGCTTTTAAACAAAGTCTTCAGGATGTACAAAATTTTAGTGCCTCGTTATAATTACAGCGAGGTCAACGAACAATAATGGTCATGAGTGTGGTCAACCATGAAAAGCAGCAAACAAGGTGGAGTGGTCAACAAGTGAACAGTGATTAGTTATAGTACTATAATCAGTAGTCACTAAAAAAGTGGACAATAATATGGCCAGTGGCCAATTACATGGACAGTGGACAACAACAATATGGTCAGTGAATAAAGTGATCAGGAGTCAATAATATAGACAGTGGACAATTCGTTTTGAATAAACGCTCTCCAGGACTAGCTCACCTGAAAGCGGTTTCAATGTTGAGCCACCCCAGTATTTAAGTGGGAGGCCTTGCCCAACATTGCGATCGATGTCTTTATTATTCATTTATACATATTAAGAAGCTGTTGGTACACGTTCAATGCAAGTAAATGTCAACTTATTTATTGAGAGCTATGTACTTTAGTAGGATTATATTATGTGCAATCTACAAAAGTTTACTCTGTCTCTTCTGGTCCCTTTGCCGCAGTCCATTATCGGTCGCAACTTGCTTATCGTGAAAATACAACTTTATTTTAGAGAACAAAGAATATCTCACTGCAAGAAAGTGTAGCGAAACAAAACAAAAACATTTTCAAACTATTATAAGCATAGGAAAATCTCCATCGAAGAATGATCACGACGTTTTAAAAGAATATTGACACCTGTGTCGTATTTTGTCCACAAGCTCATGGCGTGTAGCAGCCTGCCGCTTGCCACCCAGAGGCGATGGGGCTTTCCTCCAAATTATACTGCGATTTTCTTAACTCTGCCCCTGACAGAAATCAGCTGTTGACGATTTCATCCAATCGGGAGATCGAACGTCACCGTAGTGAGGTCACTATACCGAAATATAAGCTTCCGATTGGATGGCAGCGACAATGCTGATTCCTGTCAGGGACACAGTTGAGAAAATTGCAGTATACTAAAAGTCATGTCTTCAGGACACCTCTATAGTATTTGCTGTAGCTGTCAAAGGCGGTCCCCTCTTATAGTAATCTCTCTATACCTACTAGTCCGTCACCGCCCGTTCACCGCCTTGCGCGTCCTCACCGGCAGCTTGGAGATGGTGTCCGTGGAGGAAGTAGACTTCAGAGCAGCTCGACCGCCAGCCGCGACGCTCTCCTCGCGGGTCGAATTGCCCGAGTAGTCCGTGCTGTCCGGCCCCGCGCCGCTGCCGCTGCCGCCCGCGCAGCTGGTGGAGCCGAGGGTCCGTTGAGCAGAGCGGGATAGGATTGAGTATGGTCTCCGGGCTCGCCCGCCCTTGAGGCTCCGGAAACCACAACATCGGGCGATCGTGTCCTGCAAAAGAAAGCCTTATCCTTTTTTAATCCAGAAACTTATACGCCATGATGACACTGGCTCCGTGGGTTTTTACGTGTGTGAGTAGACGTTCGTTTTTTGCTGGTGTATTGTTTTATTTTCGTGTGCTTTTTCGAGATGTACTTCGCAAGGAGTGCATTTTGTATCCTTCATCTGTATCGTGGTCAATGCAGATGAAGTCTTCGATACATTCCTAGTGCGCTCTAGCGGTGAATTTTTGAAGTAAAAGTAAGGAGACTAGTTGGAAACGAGGCGGACAGAGTGCGCGTAAGTTACTTAGCGCTTCGAGGTGTGTCGCTTGCGAGGCGGATGGTAGATCCAGGCTTGCGCTCCCTACAAGATTTTTTAATTAAAAAACAACAAAATTTTATTTATTTAATATAAAAAGTTAAAAATGTATGATGTTGGAAACGTTGTACTATGGTGGAGAAGTAGAATCTGTTTTCTGTGCTATCCGAACTTATACTTCTGTACATTCAATTTTAACTCGTACCATTCAAATATTTTCTAAGTAAAATTATTAAATCTAAGGATTTATCTGTAAACATTATCTTGTTTTACTTTGCAGTATCTGAGTTGAGTTACTATAACAATAAAACAATATTTGGGATGCAACTATGTAGTTAAAGTTCTTTTTATTTATTTATTCCATAGAAAATTTTGTAAATCTTTATATTAGTTTTTATTTTTTATTATCAGTAATATGGTATTATTAACATTCAATGTGTCTTGCATTTGACTTCATTTTGTCATGGTGTTCTTAGTGTAGTAGATAGAATTTAAGTGAAGCTGTAAACAATTCTTTCTACTAGAAAGAAACATGACCATTGTTAATTTATGCGGGAAAAATTACATGTGTGGTTTGTTGGGGTAAAATGTATATTCTACAAGGGGTTAATCATTTGATTGCTCTTAAATATTGGGTTTCTTTTTGGGAAATAATACTCCAAAATGTATCTAATTACCCGAGAGAATTTGATCTAATTTGTTATACTTGAGCAGTTTTTCTTCACTTTAATGTATATTTTATAATGCAAATTTAAAGCATCTTGCTTACAATAAGAACGTTAATTTTCAATATTCACTTTTATTGATCACTTTATTTATGACTTTTAATTGATAATGTTATGGATGTTATGGAAATAAATAATTTTCTTGCAGTAAAAAATGGTTGTTTTTAACAATAGAAAGAAACTGTGTAAGTAGAGAAAATCTAGCAAAATCTTCAAATTAAAAATACTGACTGAATATTGTACACAGAGGTGGAACCAGAATTTTTCTACAGGGGAGTTTTTCTATAGATTTAAAATACAGCCCCCTTGATGTTATTATTAAGATTTTTCATTTACTTCAATTAAAAATCAATTTTTATTCGCTTATTTATAGTTATTTATAACTAGCTGGTACCTGGCGCGTTGCTGCCCCAGAAGTAATAGGGAAATATTCCTCACCCTTTCTCTTTCTTTCCCACTCTCTTTTCCCCTCTCTCTTTTTTCTCGTTTCTCCCCCCTCTGTCTTTTTCCTCTTCTCTCATTTTCCCCACTCTCTCTCTTCTTCCCCTCCGTGCCTCTTCTTCCCCTCTGTGTCTCTTCTTCCCCTCTGTGTCTCTTTTACTCCACTCTCTGTTTTCCCGTTGTGTTTTCCCTCTCCCTCATTTCCCCCTCTTTCCATTTCCCCTTCTCTATTTCCCCCACTCTCTATTTTCTCCCTCTCTCTACTTCCCCTTCTCTATTTTACCTCTCACTTTCCCTCTATTTTCCTTCTCGCTGTTTTCCCTCTCTCTTTGTCCCTGTCCCCCTGAACTTGCGCCGTTCTCCGTCCTGGTCGTGTTCTCCTCGACCTCGCCCCACGGTACACGGCAACGCCCAAAACAACTTCACGTGAATTGGGAATTGCATTTAAGGTAGAATGTTCGAGCCAGTCGCTAGTCAAATACTCAATCATTTATTCCATCAGTTAATTAACAATAGCTGCTTGTGACTGTTAATGGAATAATAAAACAATGATTTTGAAATATTTAAAAGAGGAATTTGGAAGTATTGATTTAGAAAAACAATGTTCGAAATTAAAATTAGTATCTCGTATGATTTTTCATTTTCATAAGTTGGCACAACTAAAATATTTTCGGGTGTCTTCGGCTTCACTCAGAGCATCGGTAACAATTTCAGTTAGCAATTAAATTATTCGCCTTTCTTTATTAGAATTACTAGTTATTTTAGTTGTTTTTTATGGACTAATGTTTTGACGTGAATACAAAATTTGAATTCCGATCATTCCCGAAGAGAAACAGTGCTGTCAATAGCATGATTTGCGACGTGAACCTCGTCGGCTGAGAAACGTCATTTCCGGCTGCCATGAATTTCACGGTAGTTTTTTATTAATTACTCCTCAGAATGGCCCGTGAGGTGGGTTAAATTAAATACCATCTGATTCCTCAAAAAATTTACTATGTACTGAATAAAAAAAAGCGAGTTTTCACCGTATAACTTCTCCGGTATCTTGAAAAAACCAATGCCCGCGAAAGTTTCTCCATAAGAGCCTGTGTTAATTAAAACTTAATTTATTCAAAAATTAGGCCGGTAAGGGGCTAGTTTCTTCTCACCAACTTGAAGAACAGCGATTTTACTTTCATTTAAAATACTTTTTGGGGGTATTTCACCGTGGTCGATATAACGAACATACTACCTTAACTGAAGCGCCATCATGTGTTCTACCGCCATCTAGTTACAACAATTGTAGGAAGCCTATGTTCTTCCCACAAGTGCAAACCATAATTTGACACATTTTACCACAATCTGTTGCCTGGTACGGCAGTGTATTAAGAACGAACCAACAAATATTGATTTTTACTTTCCCGTATACGTATGAATACACGGAGTGATATACGTAGTATATGGAAAGTTATGTAATGCTGCGCGAAAAAATGGCAAATTTTCGGCGGAAAAAATTCATTGCCGGGCCGTGAAAACGAAAAAGTGGATAAAACCAGTTGATAAATTAAGAAAAAAAAATCCCCTAACACGTGCTGTAGCCAGAAACCCTGTTTTGTGGGTCCTTGATACCGAAAAACCAATTGAAAGAAAAACGTCCGTCCGTCCGTCCGTCTGTTTGTGAACACTGCTAGCGCCTAACCATACGTACGATTTCTTCCAAAATGGATATTCCCCGGTTGTTCTGATTTTAGTTGAAGCTTTGAGATTTTGAAAAAGATTCTTCAAAACTTGGGGGTACTTTATATGAAGCCCCCCGGGGATTTTCAAAATTTTCTCGAAAACGGCTCCAAATTTTTTCATTAAATTTCTTGTAAGAATTACAATAAAATACACTTATTAACATGGCATAGGTCCGATTTTTCACAAATAACTCTGAATTTTCGAAAATTGTGAAAGTTGGACTTTTTTCGGCGTCTTTCTCCAACTACAAAATTGAAGATAGAGATTTTTTCTTCAAATAAAATTTGTTCTGCATATTAAGTTCTTTCATAAAGGTCATGTAAATGTTTTTCAAAATTTTGGTAGTTTTCGTGCAATATTGCGTGCAATATGTGCAATTTTAGAAAATGACAAAAACAAGATTTTCTCAAAAACTGCTCCAAATTTTTACTTTAAACGTTTGGTAGGGATAGTGGTGAATGTACTCTATTAGATGACATAAAAGCCATATTGCTCTATAGGTTGGTTTTTTCAAAAATTACAAAAATGTAAATTTTTTTCACATGTTTCTCACGTCGATAATATTTACATTTGCGGCGAATTTTTACATTATTATATTTACGAGTACATGTGCTTTAAATAATGTCAAGTAAAGTTTCTCGAAAACACAACCGTTTTCTGTGAAAAGTAGCTCAAAATTTCGCATTTTCAGAAACTCTCAAACGCCATTTTCTCATTAATGGTTGCAATTTTTTTCTTGAAAAATTTGTAACGGATAGTGATAATTACACTCTTTAATATGACGTAAAGTTTATTTTGAGTTATTTTTTTATTTTTTCAAAAATTACATAATTGTAATTTTTTTGAAAGATCTCTCACTTCTTTATTATGCCCATTACCAGCAATTTGTAAACATTATTATATTTGTGAATGTAAGTGCTTCAAATAACTTCAAATAAAAAAATTGGAAAACTCAAACATTTTCTGTGAAAATTAGCTTCAAATTTCACACTTTTAGTAGCGCTAAAACGCCATTTTCTCTTAAACGACACATAATTTTTGAAAGAAAATTGCCATTTATGACTAGTTTTTTGTGTTCTTTAATATTCTAAAATTAATGTTTCCGTTTTACCAATAGGGAACCGAAAAATTAAGAAAATGACAAAAAAATGTACTTTTGGCGGTGATAGATGACAGCTGGCAAGAAAGAGTTTGCGGCAATTTCGAATAGCTAGCGAAGTCCAAGGAAATAGAAAAACAAATGAATAAATTAAAAAAAAACTAATACGGGAAAGTCGGCGTCTTTGTCCAACTACAAAATTGAAGATAGAGATTTTTCCTTCAAATAAAATTTGTTGTCCAAAGTGAGTTCTTTCATTAAGGTCATGTACATTTTTTTGAAAAGTTTAGTAGTTTTTGCGCAATATTGCACGCAATATTTGAAATTTTAAAAAATTACAAAAAACCAGATTTTATCAAAAACGGCTCCAAATTTTTCCTTAAACTTTTTGTAGGGATAGTGCTAAATGTGCTCTATGAGATGACATTAACGCCATATTCCTCTATTCTTTTGTTTTTTCAAAAATTGCAAAAATGCAGTTATTTTACTGATATCTCACGTTCTTAATATTAACATTAGCGGCGATTTGTCCACATTATTATATTAATGAGTACATGTGCTTTAAATAATGTCAAATAAAGTTTCTCGAAAACTGAATATTTTTCTGTGTAAAGTAGCTCAAAATTGCGCATTTTCAGAAACGCTCTAACGCCATTTTCTAAAAAATGGTTTCAAAGTTTTTGTTCAAACTTTTCAAACGGATGGTTCTAATTGCACTGTTTAATATGGCGTGAAGTTAATTTGGGGGTATTTTTTGTTTTTTTTCAAAAATTACTAAAATGCAATTTTTTTGAGTTCTCTCATACGGTTAAAATGCACATTTCCAGCAATGTATAAACACTGTTGAATTTGTGAGTGTAAGTGCTTCAAATGACTTCAAATGAAGTTTTTCGAAAACTCAAAACTTTTCTGTAAAACGGAGCTTCAAATTTCGCATTCGAAGTAGCGTTAAACGCCATGTTCTTGAAAACGGCTTCAAATTTTTCAACGAAAATTGCCATTTAGGACAAGATTTAACTGTTTTTTAATATTCTTAAAATAATGATTTTATTCTTCTATTAGGAAACCGAAAAATTAATAAAATGTCAAAAAAATGTTTGGGCGGCGATAGATGGTAGCTGTCAAGAGTATTGGTAAGTCTGAATAGCTAGCCGAGACGAAACGAAACAGAAAACTGACACGGGAAAGTCTGTGCCATTCTGTAGCACCACTAGTTATATATTAGATTAATTTTTTGTATAATTATTTTTCGTGAAATTTTCCGATATTTTAACAGTTATTCTGCTATTTGGGCGGAGATGAATTCAACAAATTGGAGATAAATAAATCGGAGATAATAATTCTTGAGTTATAAATGATTTAATTAACCCGATTTTGTTTTATTTACTTCGATTCTGCACGTCTTTCATTAGGTGGGGTAATATTGAGAAGCGCCGGACCAGCAAAAATGTAATAGAATGTTCAAAAAGATCTCATCGTTTAGAATACAGTGTGAGAAAAGTTTCTTTGATGTCTTCGACCTCAAAATTTTAGTTTTTAAGGTCCTAGAACGCCTTTTTAGGAGTTATTTAACTATATGGATTCGAAGTGTGTAACGGGCTGCGATTGTATATCTAATTTTTTTTATTCTTCAGCGCCGTGAAGTGCCATTTTTTCGATATTTTATTAGTTATTCTGTTATTCGAGACGGAGATGAATCCAACAAAACCGATAATTAAAACTGGTTCAATCGTTCTTGAGTTATAAGTGGTGTAACTAACAGAACTTTGTTTCATACATATATATATATATATATATATATATATATATATATATATATATATAGTGCCATTCTGTAGCACCACTAGTTATATATTAGATTAATTTTTTGTATAATTATGGTAGATGGTAGGTGGTATGTATATATATATTTATATACATATACATACATACATATGTTCAATACTTATGTATTTTGTGACTGAGTTTACCATAGAAAATTGGTAAAAACTATATTTGAGGATACATAGCATTGGCCATTAAACAATGGCATGCAGCAATGCATAGGTAAATCATTGACTTATCCTCTGTTATCATTTACTTTATTGGTCACATTCGCATTTAAATAAATGATTTCTTAGAATTAAAAAAGAATTTTTTAAAAAAATGACATCTTTTCGTGATTGAAATTGTATTGAAAAGGTCAAATTGTCTTATCCCTTGCAGACTTAGCAATGGGATATTTGACCTTCTGTTTCAAGTTTCTCCATTATCCATTGCGTTTTGGGGGCATTTTATTGGTTAAACACATCGTTATTTATTTTCAAGATGTATTTCTGTTTCACTTTGAAGATTGTAGGGAAGCCGCAAAGCAAGCATTTGCCAGAGATTTAATTTATCGACATTCCCATATCTTTTAATTTAACAAAATAAAATGATCGTTTATGATATTCTTTTATATACACGCTGTGAATACCGATTCTTCTTATATCGTACATAATACATATTTAAATGAGTTTACAAGGGACAATGTGTTTAAAAGGGCATCATGTGAGATATAAATTCAACCATTACTTTCGAAAGTTCGAATAAAACTGCGCTATTTGATCAGAGTTTATTGAGATTCGCAAGGCAACGACATTGAAAATACAAAAATACATCCCACTTTACTTACGAGAAGGATCCAATTCATTAAAAATAATGTAAAAATAGATTAAAAAAGTAAAGGATATACGCATATACATGAGTGTAGGTGCCAACAGAAGTGATAACAAGTAGTGCACCCAGAGACTGTGCATAAAATCCTATTCTTCAATTCATACTCTCATTTTTTGTTACAATCATTACATTTGAATTCGAATAAAACATTGTAAGGGTTAACCTTGAGGGGTTCCCCACTCAATTCGTATTTCGTAAATCTGAGGGACACAGCTGCATTCCTTTCCGCGCTCCTCCACGACGTCCATCGTTTGTACATTACTCAATCGCGAAATTTCGAGCAGTAGTGAGCCTCAAACATTTTCATGAATATTTTGTTTAGCTTAGATTTATACTTCTGAAAAACAACAAGGATGAGGGATACACCAAATACACTTCGGGGGTCTTCGTAATCGAAGTGAATGCAGAACAGGAGTCGCAGAAGAAACTTCCCTATGCACGTTAAGTATTGACTGGTTTTACTCAGCTTATTTTTTATGCTCTTTGTGCTTACGTAGGAATCTTCCTTTATTTACTAAGTTTACAAGAGACAGATCTCAACCTCTGTTGAACAACCAACCGTTCATCAGAGACAGAATTTATAAAATAGTAATGAGTGAAGAGAGTCCGTCTAAACCGAAAAGGGGGCACTCGATGATAGTGAACACGGAAGTGTCTAACGCAGGGCACACACAATAGCGACAGTTGCTCTCTGACGAAACCAAAATTTCATGAAATTATCGAGATCGTCTTAATAGAATAAAAGCAAGCATAAAAATCTCTTGTTCTTGAAAACTGAAAGGAAATAAAAGGTGCATAGAAACCAATTTATTGTAAGTCCAAAAATCTTAATATTCTATTATTTTCGACAATGTTTTGACGAATTTACTTTAAACTGCAAAATACTAAGGTTTTTATAGATTTATTGATATGTTTAGAGACATTTTTAACTGTTCCGTTAGTTTAGGAGAAAAAGTGTGAGTCGTAAAATTTACTTGCATGTACATTTTATCTTCTGAATTATCTGACGCGATGCCTGTTTTTGAGAGATCTACTTAGAGACAGGCTACAGAATTGCCAGAAGAAGAAGAAGAAGAAGAAGAAGAAGAAAAACTGCTCATTGTTTAATTACGTCAGTGAATAGAAACAAATTTAATAATTGAAACGTTATTCAAATATCTCTCGGGTTTTGGGGAATATTAGCATGCACCCGAAAAGCTAGTTTTGATCCTTTAGGGGTTTCGAAAATGTTTCAGGTTTTCAGTTATTTAACGAGTATTTGTTGTTTGGATCATTTGGATCACCATTGGAGTCAGTGTCATCATGGCAATTTAAAGTTTGCTTCATTGAAAGGTCTCGAAGAGTCTAATAGAATAGAGAGTTCATGATATGAGGAATTGAAAGTTTACCTTGAGCTTTGAATTTTACAGACTTTTTAATATGAATGTATTACACGTGTTTCGTATTATGACGTTGCAAATCGGATTGTCGAGTTGTAGAAGACTTGTAGGAAATTAATATTTTATCATTTCGTTACTGATTCTGAATTCGACAACGAATCTAATATTGAAACATGAGTAAGCTCTTCCAGAAAAGCGATAATTGGACATTGATTTATTTTAATGCGAATCGAATATCATCTGATAATCAAAAATCAAAGACATTTTAACTTATATTATGATGTGATAAATATCTCCGAAACATTAGTAGCATTTGTAAAATAAGAGCTCATAATTTGTTAGAGAGATGTTTAAAAATTATGTATTAAATTAGTTAATATGATTGGTTTTGGATTATAATTAGACGTCAGTCTGTAATAATATTATATAATGCAGAAAGTAACTGAAATATAAAAAGGCTGCTTCCCGAATTACGCTCTTCAATATTTTAAGTATATTTTATTTAGGAAAGAACAACTATGTTTGTGGATTTCATGGAAACCAATTTAGTTGTTTGAAAGTTATAAAAAACCTGCAATATAAATCCTAGGAATGGTAATTACATGCTTCAATTATTCATCAAAACAAACGAACTAAAATATTTGTGGTGTAATGATACAAATATCACAAACGAATACGTAACCTACTTGCGACTTTCACCGTTTTTCAAAGGGTATACACTCATACAATGGAAAAAAATCATGATAGCATCTTTCGAGTTCAGCGGTAATCGATGGCGTTTATACTATTACAATTTTAGGGAACAGTTGAAACAATGTTCTCTTAACGTACTCACGATATACGATGGTTACAGGTCTTAGACGTTTTCTTGGTCAAGCATATGTTCACTACAAAAGTGATTGCAACATTCTCTAACTAACCTAGAACCGAACCTTTGAAAACGTTATTTGAAACTGTTTTAATGACAATGTTTCTCATCTGAAGATAAAAAATTAAATAATTTATCTTCAAATAATAGTAATTGAATTCTTCAGAGAGAAACATGCTGAAATGATCAGACTAGAAAATTGAAAATGTATCACGATACTTGCATTTGTTTATATATTACTTCCCATTACACCGAATCCAATAAGCATGGACTTTGTTCGTAAAATTAGTTTCATGCCTGTGTAAGTAACCTTGAGTTCATGCGTTTTACCTTGAAAGCTTCTCTGAACTTGAGCGACATGATCTGGTACAAGATGGGGTTGATGGTGGTGGATACATAATATAAGATGCCAGAGATGTATGTCATGATGGCGTAGATGGTGAGCATTGTGGGATGTGAAGGTTGGTTCCTTTCCTTGGTGCCGTAGATGGCGACGAGGCGTTGAGCATGGAACGGCGCCCAGCAAATGAAGAACGCCACCACCACTGCCACTGGAACAGAGGAGAACACCATTAATGGAGTTGGTTAACACATAGGGTTAGTTGGTTAAAACTGACCAAGGGTACACGCACATATGCATTTACACGCTCTTTGGCATGGGAAGGGCGTTTACTACTTCAACTATGAATCATGCATTTTGTCATCCTGCATTCCTTAATAACGGGAGATGTGGCCCAGTGCATCAACTGATGTCACTGTAGTGCCACTGACCGGGAGGTCCAAGGTTCGAGTCCCGTCAGCAGCAGGATTTTCAACACTAACTTGTCAGCTAGGTCGTATTCAGTCGCTGTCTTGTGGAGAATTCTAGCGGCCAGCTGCTCTGATCGGTAGTTTTCCGGGTTTTTTCGGATCAACACCAGGCGAATGCCGGACCAGTACCCTAACAAACGGGCCATGGACCGCGCGCTATCGTTCCTTCCTTGTCCTATCTTAACACCTTACACACACGCACTTACGATAACATGCACTACACTACCACACATGACGGGAGGCCGGTCGGGGGCTTGGGCTTGTCACGGCTGGCGCATTGAAAAACATGGAAAATATTTTTAAAAAAAGTCGTCAAAAAAAACTTTCAAGTTTGCAAGAAAACTTTATAAGAAATTATTTAAAACAATTGTACCCACAAATGCGATAATGTGTAAGAAATACCAATAAAGCAATGTTAGCACGTGGGAGTATTTAAAAAATACATTTATACAAAAGACAGTTGTGGATTTTTTGGGAAAATAAGTACATCAAAATTTCGATTGTTGTAAGTTATTCAGTGCATTTAGCACAATCCGTAGAAAAAGTTTAAAGGAAAAAAATTGGAGCCGTTTTTGAGAAAATCTAATGTTGCCCATATTACACTCAAAGTTGGGCATAACCTTCTAATACTTTCAACACAATAAACATAAATTCATTAAAGAACTAGTTATGATGAACGAATTTCATTTGAAGAAAAAATCTCTATCTTCAATAATGTCATATAGGAAGACGCCAATAAATTTCAAACTTCCACAAGTTTCGAAATTTCGTAGTTAACACTGCAAACCGGGCCTATGACATTTTTAGAAGAGTAAATGGATATACGCATATCAAATCGCAGGGCTTGAGTCGGCCAGATCGACCCGGGAATATTAATTTTGGAAAAACATCCTACGAGTAGTTTAGACCCCAGTGTTGTTCACTGACGGAAAGACGGATAGACGTTTTGAAAACAAAAAACAAAACAAAACAACAAGAAGAAATAAACACATACAAATCGCTATCAGGGGATCTTAAACTTGTGTTTCTGTTAAATCTCGAAATCAATTTTCCGCAGTATTACTTCACTTTCTCTATACTATATGTACATATACGGGATAGTAAAATGTTTATAACATATAAATAACAAAACAAATCTGTAGATTTTTGTTTAAATACGTATTGTGGTGTTTAAGAGTAATTTTCAATACTTATTGACATGATAATCAGACATGTTTTAAATCAAAAACTTCACCTGTGA